>PVJS01024855.1:0-28334 GCA_004027185.1 Glis glis
GGAGAAGGAGGGGAGGGGAAGGAGAGGAGACGGCAGTCTGCCCTCTAGTGGGGCTGAGGGGTCAGGCCCCCAAGAAGGAGTGTGGGAAGAGTATGGAACAGCTCTGATTAGCCCCCAAGTTATTAGGGAACATAGGGATATCTTTTCCCCTTGCATATGGTGGCACTTTAAAATTCTTTTAATTTGCTCCCGTACTCCTAAAGCTAAGGTTCCTCTCTGGGAACCATAGGCAATATTGGATTATTTTCCTTAAGAGCTGAGTAAGTTGTCCCTCTTTTACATGCCCTTGAGCTGCCTTTAACAGCTGTTGTAAGGTTTTAATAAAGATCTGCTGCTCTCTATCCAGACTATTACCCATGATAGGGAAACCTGTCACTAAAGTTCTGCTACTTGGCGACTGTCCCAAGCCGGTGCCGCTGGTCCTTACCAGACTGTTGCGTTGTCACCGGTTCTTCTTTCCCCCTGAACACGCAGCTCATGCTGATTGACCTAGATGTGTTCCTCTATTCCTCAGTTTTGATGTGGTTCCTCACACGGGGCACCATTTATGGTAGTTGTTCTTCTGGGCTCCAGACCAGCAGAGTCCCAGGTGGACGCGATTCAATTCTCTCAAGACAAAGTTTTTGAGTTGAGAGGGGGGAGGTGAGAAGGCAAGAGAGCCAACCTCCTCAAACAAATCTCAAGTCTCCTTTTTATTAATAAAGGTCATATAGAGTTCAGGTTATTTTTCTTTTAAAACAAAGAAGTTATCCATGTTTTGATTAACACATATCAAGCGTTACAACAGTTAACTATATAGGTTTAACTTTAACTCTAGGCTACCACAACAGGAAGCCTAGAAAATTATCTTTATGTTACAAAGAAAGATAGCAGAAAGAGCAAGAGCAGGAGCCACTGCCTTCAGTGGTCCCTTCTGATAGCCTTCCATCAAAGCAAACAGAAAGCTAGAGATTAGTAACCCAATAATTTCTAGGTTCAAAACTGTTTCTCACATCATACTACTTTCTTTTCCACACAGGACAATAAAACATGATTTCTTTAGTCACTGTAACTCATCAGTAACAGATTATAATGAGTTTGGACAAAAAGCAGTGCTCTATGAGAACGACTCAGCTTTACCCCTGTCATACTCATTCTTTCTGCCAATTTGTATTCTCCACTAGACAAAGTTCCAGAAGCATGGGGACCACCCAGGTCTTCTTTCACCCTGTAATCCTACTGCATCTGACACAATGCCTGGCACATAGTAGGGGCTTAATAAATATGTTAAATGAATTAATGCTCCGTCACTGTGGTTTTGCATGAATCATAAGACTGATAAAGACCTATTAGAAACCACACTGAAAATAGTCAAGAAGGGGAATCTCTTCCCTTCCTATGCATGCTATGTTAATACATATCTTCCCTTACTGTGCTTTTTTTTTTTTTTGCGGTACCGGGGATTGAACCCAAGGGCGTTCTACCTCCGCGCTACACCCCCAACCCTATTTTTTATACTTTATTTTGAAACAGGGTCTCGCGAAGTTGTGGAGGGCCTCACTAAGTAGCTGAAGCTGGCCGCCAACCCGGATCCTCCGGTCTCCGCCTCCCAAGTACTGGGATTACAAGCGTGCGCCACCACGCCCGGCAGTGCTTATTTTAAAACATATATATATATTATGAGTAGGTTGAGAGAGGGAAGGGCCTTAGATTGGAGTGGTTAGGAGAGAAAAAAATTATAAGAGTGTTTCTTTTAAAGTTATTTTCATTGAGTTCAAAGCAAAACACAAAAATTTAAAGCCAAAATTTTCTCAGATCTCTAAAGTAAGAAAAAGTTGAGCACATTTTAGAGACAGGAGAAGTATCCAAATACAGATTCAGTTTATAAATACATAGCATTATGTAAATAGAGAAAGAAGAATCAGACTGCCTGATTATGAGGACTCTGCCCACATTGCTTCTACGTCCTCTGATTTGTGTTCTATGATTCTACTTTCTGTTCTCCATTTAGTCAGATTATAATTTTTATTCCATGTTTTGCTCCCCAAATAAACACACGCCTGTTGATCTGATAAATATAAAATTCATTGCTGACTCAGAGAATCTGAAGAGGTTAATTCAGGCAAATGCCCCAAACAGGGATGAACAGGAAAAGATGTTATGTAGGCACCATTTACAAATGTAATACACTATAAAATCTGCTATTCCCCAAGAGCATAAGGTAAACAATGCTGCAACCTAAAGGTGAATTCTCTAAATAGGGTGGACTATCTGAGTTTTGCACCCTGAAAGATGCTGAAGTTTACTCAAGAAATTTTGTTTTGTGGAGGAGCCAAGCTGGCTGATGGAGGCAAGCAATGCCTTTCAGCTTCTGCATGACTTGCCATGAAAGAAGCTGGAGAACAGCTGCTCAGCGAGGTGGGTGCCTGGGGGAATTCACTCAAGTTCAGTACTGGATAGTCAGAGACTCGGTATGTCCCCATCACTCTGAACTACATTATGATGTGAGACTACAATGCACCAAATAAAAGTATATTAAAAATAAAATAAAAGCTTTGTCAGACAACCCTAAAACAAGAGAGAAGGAAAGAGAGAGACCCAGAAACTTCGATCTTTGGAACAGAGCACATCAGTAGAGCCTGCAGTGGTGTTACTGGAGTTCAGCCGACGGGAGATGTAGCACAGTGAACACATTTGGCACGGAAATAGCTGCAGAACAGTCAGTCTGAGCTCAGCTGATCTGGGAGTGGCACAGCAGGCTGGTGTTTGACAGGTGCTCTGTGCTTCTCATAAGCAGAGGGCTGTGGCATGGAGCCATCTTGTGGAGGTCATGCCTGACTTGTTTTGGGAACACTGGAGACTGCAGCAAATATTGCCACTCTGTCCTGGCCAGCATCTATCCTGTGGCCCAGTGCTTCCCTGGTGGAATGCCACTGAAGCAGGCACAGAGAAGATTATATGGAGTGAGATTCAGAAGAGAATGAGACTAGTGGTTTGGGTGACTGGCTGAAGAGGGTCTGGAAACTCAACAGGTGCATACAATTGTGTGGGCCTTAGAAGGCTATAGTCATGGGTGGTGGAGTGTGTGGGACCTGCCATGCCCCCCACCCATGGCAGCTGGTTGTCCTGCCCTCCCAATGACATGGGCTGGGGACACACCCTCATCATCCCTCAGCCCTGGGGGTACATAGATCTAATCTGTCCAGAGTAGACTACAGCAGACAGCACGTCCCATTCTATGCCACCTTGCATTGGTGAGCAAGGAAGCTGAGAGCTATTTCAACCAGCTTCAGTTCCAGGCCCCTTCAGCTAACAACTTGCTAAGCCAACACAGAAAGAGGAATGGATTAATAGCCCAGCCCTTGGTCTCTCTGAGGGGTGCACAGCCCAAGAAGACATAGAAAGAAGTGCGGATTGGCATATGTAGCGAATATCCACTCTTGTCCAGTTTCAATCACCTCAGCAGAGATCATTCTTTCATTTTTATTAAGACTTTTTTATATTTGCTGATAGGCTCATATATATACATACATATACATATATATATACTTTTTAAAAATCTCTTTTTCTCTTTTTAATATTCTTTTCTTTCTTTTTGATTACTCTTTCTGCTTTTCTTCAAATAGTCAAATCTCTCATTTCACTTTTTATTTTATTTTTGTTTGTTTGTTTATGGCTTTCACTACCTTTCTTCTGCTTTTTCTCTTTTCACTTTTTGAATATTCTAACTTTTCCTTTACTTTCCTCTTCCTATTTTCTTTTCTCTTAATTAATCGTGTTTTTACCATCTTTTAAAACTGTTTATATCATCTCCACCTCTACCACTCCTGTTTTTTAGTTGCTAGTGTTGTGGATGTCATAGTTGGCACCTGGTGCTTTATGCTGTATCTGATTCCCTGCTGTTTCTTGTTGTTGCTGTTGTTCATTTCTCCCCTTTCTGTGAGGTGCTGGGGATCAATTGTGACATTCAAGTTCATGGGGTAGATGTTCTGCCACTGTTCTACACTCTCAGCTCAGCTAAGAGACAGCACACTTTGTTCCACACACAACCCAACTCTACTCAAACTTTGGTGAATACTTTAACACAAATAATAGGGGAAATAAAAAAAAATAACCTCAGCCAATGACCAGGCCCCAAGTAGGCAAGGGTGTGGGGCATGGTTCTGAAGATGCACTTCTGGATACACGCTCCTACATCAACAGCAGAGAGAAACAACACAAAGACTGTGGCTACCACACCTACGAGGGACCTCATCACAGGTCACTCCCATAACCTTTCAGTGTTGACAAGACTGGAGGAATAATCACAGAGGGTGTACCCCATATACTCCACTGTCCACAACACAACTGCATGACACACTAGAAGGGGAAACACTTCAAGACATAGGCACAGGCAGTGATTTCCCGAACAGAACTTCAATGGCTCAGGAAATAATAGCAAGAAGTGACAAACAGGATAGCATCAAGTTAATAAACCTCTTCACAGCAAAGTAAACGATTAACAGAGTGAAGAGACAGCCTACAGAATGGGAGAGAATCTTTGGCATCTATGCTTCTGAGGATTACTATCCAGAATGTATAAATAACTCAAAAAATTTAACACAAAAAAAACAAACAATGCAATCAAAAAATGGGCAAATGAGCCGGGTGTGGTGGCGCATTTTTGTAATCCCAGTACTTGGGAGGCAGAGACAGGAGGATCACAGGTTTGTGGCCAGCCTCAGCTACTTAGTGAGACCCACCACAACTTAGTGAGACTGTTTCAAAAATAAAAGAATAAAATAGGGCTGGAGGTGTAGCTCAGAGGTAGAATGCACTTGGGTTCCATCCCCAGTACCACACACACACACACACAAAAATGGGCAAATGAATTGAACAGACGCTTCTCAAAATAAGTAAAAATGACCAATAATTATCAACATCTTCAGCCATCAGGAAAATGCAAATGAAAACTACATTGAAATTCTATCTAACCCCATTCAGAATAGCTATCACCAGAAATACAAATAACAATAAATGCTGGTGAGGATGTGGGAATAAGAGAACCCTTATACACTGTTGGGGAGAATGTAAATTAGTATAGTCACTATGGAAATGAGTATGGAGATTCCTCAAAAAACTAAAAATAGGGCCAGGTGTGGTGGCACACGCTTGTAATCCTAGTACTTTGGGAGGCGGAGACCGGAGGATACGGGTTCGCGGCCAGCCTCAGCTCGCTCTCTCTCTCTCTCTCTCTCTCTCCCCTTAGTGAGGCCCTCCGCAACTTCATGAGACCCAGTTTCAAAATAAAGTATAAAAAATAGGGCCGGAGGTGTAGCGCGGAGGTAGAACGCCCCTGCATTCAATCCCCGGTACCGCAAAAAAAAAAAAAAACTAAAAATAGAACTATCATATGATCCCGCTATAATACTCCTTGATATTACTGAAGGAATTAAAATCAGCACACTATAGAGATACCTGACTACCCATAGTTATTGCAGCAAATCCACAATAGCCAAGTTATGGAATCAGCCTAGGTGCCTGTCAGCTGATGAATGGGAAAACCAAATGTAGTATACATATATATACACACAATATATATACACACACAACAGAGTATGTATTCAGCCAATGGAGTATTATTCAGCCATAAAGAAAAACAAAATCATGTCATTTGCAGGAATATGAAAGGAACTGGAAGTCATCATGATTGCATGTTTCCCTTCATATGTGGAATCTGGGAGAGAAATGTGAAAGTAGCAAGAAGACAGAGACGAGGAAGGAGATGGGGCCAGGGGAGAATGGAGGGAAAGGGAGAGTAATGGGGGCGGACAGCTATGATCAAAGTATGTTATTTGCAAGTATAAATACCCACAAAAATGGAATTCATTATTCTATGTAAGTAAAATGTGCTAAGAAAAAAGAAATTATATTTTGTAAACCATGTTTCTTCCTTTGTTTTCATATTTCCTATGGCTTCAAGGGACCATTGTGATAAAGATTAAATCATAGTTTTTCCTTTTGCTTATGCCTGGTTATTACAACTGGAAACTAATTATACTCTTGGTTCACATATTGTGGATACCTCACTAGGTGTTGAACATTTGATTATATTAAGATTAAATGACTGCCGAGCATGATGGCGCATGCCTATAATCCCAGTACTTGAGAGGCTGAGACAGGAGATTCACAGGTTCGAAGCCAGCCTCAGCAACTTAGCGAGACCCTGTTTCAAAATAAGAGACAAAATAGGGCTGGGGGTGTAGCTCCGGGGTAGAATGCCCCTGGGTTCAATCCCCAGTACCAAAAAAAAAAAAAAATTAAATGAGCAAGAGATAAGCAGGTATATTGCTATAAAAAAATCAGGAAAAAATGGAGCTAGAAGGTTTCTCAGGGAGAATTCTATCCAACCCTCCTTTTTCTTTTGAAAAAGTGGAAACAAGCAGTGCCTGGTGACGCACACCTGTAATCCCAGCACTTGGGAGACCGAGACAGAAGGATCACAGGTTCCTGGCCAGCCTCAGCAACTTAGCTATTTCAAAATAAAAAATAAAAATGGGGCTGGAGATGTAGTTTAGAGGTAGAATGCCACTATATTCAATCCTCAGTACTGTAAAAAAAGGAAGTGGAAACAGAGGAAAATACACCAAGTGATGTGTGCATGTATGTTTCTATCACTTAGAATCTCACTATGATGTATATTACAATGCACCAATAAAGTTATAATTTTTTAATTTTTAAAAACTATAAGTGCTGACATATGAATCTTAGGTCTCATTCCTCAAGTTTGCTGACCACTGGCAGTAAAAGATGCTTGCTTGCACATTTTAATATACCTCACAGACATTCTGTAGCTAGGAACTCTGAAGCCAAAAATGTAACCAAATAAAGTTATCCCTAAACTTACTTATTTTGGGGTTGGCAGGATCAGGGAATTGGGAAGGTGGAATTCGAAGTGACTTGTGATAAAGAAAAGCCAGATTACTGCTGTATAACAGTGAAGCAGAGGACGTGTGTGTCCACTGTGCCATCTTCCAGCATCACATGGAGCAGACCAGAAACACTCCTCGTACGGGCTGCTGAGTTCACATCTGTCCAAGCCACCCAGTCCCCTCTCGGAGCTTTCCTGCTGGGGTCCTGCTGCCCTGACACCTGGTGTTCCTCCTAGTCCTGGGAAAACAGTGCTGAGGGCAGGAGAAATTGAGCCCCTGCTCTCATCAGAACCAAGTGGGAACCAGAAGAAAATGTACACCAACTTTATCAAAGGTTTGTTATAGGGAATCCCTTGTTCCTTAGAAGCTCACCAAATGGGAAGCTAGTTTTGGTATTTCAAAGAGACTAATGGAAATCGCACATTGATTCACAGTGCTACACGGACTAACTATAACATCAAGTTTCTTTCCTTTGCTTTGAATTCTGTCACTCATTGGAATTATGTCAGGCTTATCAGGAGCTCTGAAGAGGACTGAAAGACACTTTAGGTTACTGAAAACAAAGAAATCATTACCTGATAATGATAAAAATCAGATCCCTTAAAGAACAAGATGAGAAAATGATAAAAGGGATTTTTGTGGGTATGAAAAAAGGTTCGAAAAATTCTCCAAGAGAAGCCCCCTCCCCATTCCAGCTTGCCCCTGGCTCCCTGATAGTAACTCACTGGGCAGGGCAGGGAGGTTTTCCTGTGACTGGCCTCTTGTGATCGGCGGTGCTCCCGGAGTCCTCTCTCATCCTCTTCTCTCCAGCTGTGACCCCAGAAGCTGCTCATCCATTTGGCAAAAGACACATCATCATCCTCATCATCTTTGTGCTCCATTTAAAGGTGACTCAAAATACTGACAATGTGTCCCTAAATCTGAAAGAGAAATATCACCTAACAGGGCTGACTTGATGAAACCCAGGATCTTCCCCAAACAACAAAACGACTCTGGTATTTTTAAATGGTCTCTGATAATGGCATCCTTAAAGGAAGGTTTACTAACAACCACTTCATCACCGGGCAGCCTTGGGCAATGTCTGTTTATAAACTGTGCAGCCCACACGCCCCTCCCCCTTGTCTTTTTAAATTAAGAAGCTTTTTAATCCTCCCATTGCTGAGGCTTGTGCCTGGCAGCCTAAGGGTCGGAAGTACAGTCCACTGCCTGGCTCTCCCTGGGCTTTGCTGCCGATGGCATGTGATGGCCTCTCCAGCTGTCAATGATGACGGAGCATGACCCTCATAACATGCCTGTCAGCTCCAGGCCGGCTCTGAAATGGGGCCAGTGTGCAAGGTACCAGCTGTCAGCATGTTATAGCTAGAGCTAGATACTCTACTAATAAAGCAAACTGATATTGACAGAAAACCCAGCTCCTGCGTGAAAGTGAGCAGTTTTTATTGAAGCATTACCTAGACATATAAAAACCATATAATATACATGTACATGTAAAATGTACAAATATGAAATGCACATATTTGTTTTTATGTCAGGTATTTTGTTTTGTTTTTTCAAAAAATGAATTTGTTTTTTTCAATTCACACTTATTTCCGAAAGTTACAACTTTTTTTTTTTTGGTACTGGGGATTGAATCCAGGAGCATTCCACCTCTGAACTACACCCCCAGCTCTTTATAATTAATTTTTATTTTGAAACAGGGTCTCCCTAAGTTGCTGAGGCTGGCCTCAAACCTGTGACCCTCCTTTCTCAGCCTCCTAAACCTGCAATCCTCCTCCTATCTCACCTGTAACTGGGATTACAGGCAAAAGGCTACCACTTCTGAACTCAGTGCCCTTCAGTTAATTGTGTGTGTACTTGAACTTTCTTACAGTGGCCTTGCACAGTGTTGTTACTTGTGTGCCATCCCACATGATACCTGGGAGATTTTTTTCCATGCTTTTGTGGTAAAATCCATGCTGTGTAGTACTGCAGTGCATGAATATCCCACAATTTTTTTTAACTCAGTTCATGGTCATTTGGGGCTGTCATCTGTGTTGCTTCCAGTTGGGGTTATTATTTTCTTTAAAACTTCTGTAAACCTGTCATCCCTGTCTTTTGTCATTTTTCAAGGTAAGGAGGATATTACGTTTATGGAGCTTCCACTTTGTGTCAAGTATGGAGCCAAATATATTACAAATGCAACTTTTATTATAATAACCTGGGAGGTATGGGAGAGTGAAGTTATCAAATTATGTTACCTGGCCCTGGAAGGCATGCGGGTTGGCCGCAACTTACTAACCAGAGTTTTGTTGGGCTTGAATTAGTGCCTCAGTCAGATTAAAAATATGTTAACACAAAAACTTCAGGAGAACGCCATCTGGCTTTCTAAGATTGACTTTTCCAGTTAATGGGATTTATTTTAATTGGCTAAATCCAGGACCCCTGGAATTAAAATGAAGTTAATACTCCAGGTTGCTTTCATCCTGCAACATGGGGCCCTGCTGATAGTAATTTTGCTATAAAACCCTTTGGCCATGGAGGCGGACTGAACAGAAAAAGATTACCATAATTGGTCTGAAACTGCCTATCTTTAGAAAGAACTGCTTGCAAAGTCAGCCCTTCACTGGCATCTAGGAACGCAGGTGGGAAAAGTTCCTGGAGTGATACAAAACTTTCCCTAAAAGAGTGGCATAAAATATATGTCTGATGTGGTTTATCGTGTGTGTTAGCCAGCTTTCCATCGCAGTGACAAAATACCTGAGAAACACATCTTAGAAGGAGGAAAGATTTATTTTGACTCATAGTTTCTGAGGCTTCAGTCAGGGTTGGTTGGCTCCATTGCTTTTGTGCCTATAGTGAGGCAAAACACCAGGGCAGAGAGCACTTGATGAGCAAAGCTGCTCACTACAGCTTTGTAGCTTTGAGTGGCCAGGTAACAAAGTGAGAGGGGGGTAAAGAAGGGGCTAGAGTCTCCATAGCTCCCTAAAGGGCACAACCCCAATAAAATAACTTCCTTCCATTAGGCTCCACCTCCTAAAAGTTCCATCACCTGCCAATATCACCACAGGCTGGTTACCAAGCCTTCAACACATGGCTTTTGGGTACATTTAAGATCCAAATCCTGAAGGCAGGCGTGGTGGCGCACGCCTGTAATCCCAGTACTTTGGGAGGCGGAGACCGGAGGATCCGGAGTTCGCAGCCAGCCTCACCTCTCTCGCTCTCTCTCTCCCTCTCTCTCTCTCTCTCTCTCTCTCTCCTTAGTGAGACCCTCCACAACTTCGTGAGACCCGGTTTCAAAATAAAGTATAAAAAATAGGGCCGGGGGCGTAGCGCGGAGGTAGAACGCCCCTGCGTTCAATCCCCGGTACCGCAAAAAAAAAAAAAAAGATCCAAATCCTAACACACTGAAAACTTGATTGTCTTCTGAGAGTTCAGAATTTTGGTACTTTCCAGATAGAGTATGCCTCCATGACCAGTACCCAGTAAAAACTCTAGCTACCAAGTTTCTAATGAGCCTTCCTGGTAAACACTTTCCTTGCATGTTATCACAACCTGTTACTGAAGGATTTAAGTATGTCTTATGTAACTCCACTGGGTGAGGACTCTTGGAAGCCTGAGCTAGGTTTCCTCCAGACCCTATGCACTTGTTCAATTTGCTAATTTTGCTTTGTATCCTTTGACTGTAATAAATCTTAGCCATGAATGATAAGCCCTGTGAGTCATTTTGGTGAGTCACCAATCCTAGGGGTGGTAATGAAGACCTCAAAAATAGCCAAGGAAAGGGAACTCTTTAAATCTTTGGCCAAATATTCTTCTAGAGCAACAAGATACAAATATACCCAAGAAAGCAAAATATCCACAAGATAGAAAGTTAGACTTCCAACTCCATCTGTTTCCTAGATAAGCCCGTTTCTTTAAAAATATGGGAAATAAGACACCCCCCCCCTTGCCTATACTAAGGTTTTATAACAAACATGGGGCAGTGAAGGGGCAGCAGCACCAGGTGTCACGTGCCAGCACTGGCAGAAGGGCTCCTTCAGGCTGTCTTAGAAGCCTTCGCATTAAAGGAGGCCCCACCCTATCCTTGGAGCCCAGCCACCTGCTTTCCCTAACAGGAGTCCTGAAAAACTGCCTGGAGGAGATGCTACCTGTGGCATGGGACCAAAGGGAGTTTCCCTTTTGACTCTGGAACTAGTGGAGAGAGAGACACACACACAGATCAATGAAACAGAAAAGGGAATCCACAAATAGAGCTACATATATACAAGCAACTGAAGTTTGAAAAGGGTGCAAAAATAATCAACGGAGGAAACATAACCCTTTCAACAGATGGTGCTGGACACCCACAGTTTAAAATGTGAACCTTGACCTTTGTCTCACACTTTATATAAAGAAGTAACTCAAAGTGGAAGACAGACTTGAACGCAAATTGTAAAACTATAAAATGTTTAGGGAAAAAGTAGGAAAAAATATTTAAGATAAAAAAAAACTAGGCAATGATTTCTTAGGCTGAACACCAAAAGGTAATCCATAACAGGAAAAAGTGACAGATTAGACCTCATCAAATTAAAAATGTTTGCTCTGTGAAATATTCTGTTAAGGGGATGAAAAGACAAGATAAAGACTAGGAAAAATATTTGTTAGCCATGTATTCAACAAAAGACAAATATCTAGAATATATAATGAACTCTCAAAATTCAAAGTGAGCAAAAGACATGAAAGATATTTCCCTGAGAAACAAATACAAATAGCAGGTAAGTACATGAACAGGTGTTCACTATCATCAGAAAGCATATTAAAAGAACAATGTGATACCACTTACAAGCCCATCAGAATGGCTAATTTTTTTTTTTTTTGGCAGTACCGGGGATTGAACCCAGGGGCATTCTACCTCCGGGCTACACCCCCAGCCCTATTTTTTATTCTTTATTTTTTGAAACAGGGTCTCACTAAGATGCGGAGGGCCTCAATAAGTAGCTGAGGCTGGCTACGAACCCAGATCCTCCAGTCTCAGTCTCCCAAGTACTGGGATTACAAGCGTGCACCACCACACCCGACTTAATTTTTTTAAAGTATTAATACCAAATGCTAAAGAAAAAACAGAGAAGCTGGATCAATCATACATTTTGATGGGAATGAAAAATGTTACAGCCACTTTGGAAAATAGTTTGCCAGTTTCTTCTAAAATTAAAAATACATCTACCATATGATTCAGCAATTATACTCTTAGGCATTTATCCTAGAGAAATGCAAACCTCTATTCATTAAAAAACCTGCATATAAATGTATAGGCTTGATATACACAAGGACTTGGATTTACCTCAAGAGAATTGTGCTAAGGGAAAAGATTCTATCTCAAAAGGAATTTTATAATCATATAAATAAAATAATTTTATAACTATATAAATAAAATTTTACATAAGATTCGTGTGTGTGTGTGTGTGTGTGTGTGTGTGTGTGTGTGTGTGTGTTAGTGGGATATAATGGTTTAGATTTAGAATGTCCCCCTAGCCCTCATGGAAACAAGGTAGCAGTGTTGGAAGCAGGGCTTGGTTACTAAGGAGAGGTCCCTGGGAGTGTGGCCTTGGGGATTATACCAGGTTCTCTCCTTCCTTTGATCATTCTCTTGCTTCCAGCCTCCATGATGTAAGAGCAGAGCCTCACTGTGCCTCTCTCTCTGCTTCCCACTGCCATACCCTGAGCTCCAGACCCTGGACTGACATGGACTAAACCCAGAATCTCCAAAAACTGTGAACAAATAAATCTTCCTTCCTCTAAATTGTGTGGTCAGTCATTTTGGATTGTATCAGTAAGAATGTTGACCAAGACGTGGGGATTGAACCCAGGGGCATTCTACCTCTGAGCTACACCCCAGCCCTATTTTATTTTGAAACAGGGGCTCACTAAGTTCTGGAGGGCCTTACTAAGTAGCTGAGGCTGGCTGCAAACTTGTGATCCTCCTTTCTCAGCCTCCCAAGTACTGGGATTATAAGTGTGCACCACCATGCCTGGCTTACATAACATTCTTTAAATAACATAATAGTAGATATTAAGGACATATACTGCTACACTGTTCCAGCCAGCACTTACTGAGAGACATAGTGTGCACTGGGAAGGTCATGATTGAAACAGGCACAGAGAAGATTGTACCCAGGGGGTTCAGGTCAGAGATAGGGAGGGAGTGCAGTTTGCTTTATCTTTGAGTCTGCTGGCCTGCATGACCAGCTAAAGTGGGTCAAGGGAACCAAACAGGTGGGTGTGTCTATATTTGGGATCAAGGCCTTGGAAGGCATTATTGAAAGGCAGGAGAGTCTGAGAGATGATTCCTCCATCCAGGACAGTTGGTTTGCCCACCATGTGAGTGGAATCCTTGAGATGCTCCTGTGAACCAGACTCTCCGCAGAGATCAGCATCTTTCCTGACATCACAGTGTGTCAATACAATCTCTCTGAAGTACATACCATCCAACAAGTTTCAAAGCTCTGATCACACCTAGACCACAGTGGGTGGAACTTCCCACTTAGAACTCTGCACCAGTTCAACCCTGGGTGCATCCATCTATTCCATCTGGACAAAGCTGCAATATAAGGTAATTTCCATTCCATCCTACCTTGTACTGATGAGCAGAGGAGCTGAGACCCATTTCAACAAGTTTCAGTTCCCAGACACTCCAGTGAACAGCATGGCGAACAACACAAAAGAAGGAAGGGTTAAAAAAATAGCCCTTGCTCTAAGGTGGGGCATAACCCAAGAAGAAACAAAAAAGGACAGTCTGGTATAGGGAGTGAATATTCACCCTTATGTACAATATTAACCACAAATCACAATAGCCAAATTATGGAATCAACCTAGGTGTCCATCAACAGAGGAATGGATAAAGAAATGTGTTATATACACACAATTGAATTTTACTCAGCCATAAAGAGCAAAATATGTCATTTGCAGGAAAATGGATAGAACTAGAGAACATTATGCTATCAGCCAGTCTCAGAAAGTCAGGGGTTGTATATTTTCTCTCATGTGTGGAAACTAGAGAGAAAATAGTAAAGAAAAGGGACTTTGGTTAAATGAGAAGAAAGAAAGACCAGTAGAATAGTGAAAGGGGATTTGGGGAAGGACATGGGAAAGAGGAAAGGAGAATTGAGAAGGGAACAGTTCAAATAATGTTATGTCCATATGTGAAGGTATCACTACTGGTCTCACTAACTTGTATGGAGAGGGAGGAGGAGGGAAGGGGTCAGATGTGGAGGGAAATACACCAAGTGATGTGTGCATGTAAGAATGCATCACTTTGAATCTCACTGTGTTGTATAATTACAATGCACCCATGAAAGGATTAAAAAGGCAAAACAAAAACCAATATAAATTTATTATGTCACAGTTTTCATCACTGAGAATTTTATTTATTTAGCTGGGTTCAGTGGCACATGCCTGTTATCCCAGTACTTGGGAAGTTGAGACAGGAGAATCACAGGTTGGAGACCAGCCTCAGAAACTTAGCCAGACCCTGAGCAATTTAGCAAGACCCGGTTTCAAAATAAGAAATAAAAAGGGCTAGGGGTGTAGCTCAGAGGTAGAATTCCCCTGGGTTCCAACCCTAGTACCCCCCACAAAAAAATTTGTGTGCGTGTGTATGTGGCACTGGGGATTGAATTTGGGGGTATTTTTATCTCTGTGCTATACTGCCAGCCTTTTTATTCATTCATTCGTTTATTTATTTATTTATGTATTTATTTATGTATTTATTTATTTATTTATTTATTTATTATTTTGAAACAGGGTTTCAATCTAACTTAAGGTGCACTAGCCTTGAACCTGCAATCCTCCTGTCTCAGCCTCCCAAGTACAGAGATTACAGCTATGTACCACCACACCTGGCATAACTTAGAATTTATTTGTTTGTTTGTTTGTTTGTTTGTACTGGGGATTGAACCCAGGGGCATTCTATCTCTGAGGTACACCCCCAGCCCTATTTTATTTTTTATTTTGAAACAGGATCTCACTAAGTTGTGGAGGGCCTAACTAGCTGAGGCTGGCTGTGAATCTATAATCTTCCTGTCTCAGCTTCCCAAGTGGGATTACAAGCATGCACCACCACGCCCGGCTTGCAGAATTTTTTTTTTTTTTGTGTGTGTGTGTGTGTGATGCTGGGAATTGAACCTAGGGGCATTCTACCTCTGAGCTACACCCTCAGCCCTATTTTATTTTTTATTTGGAAACAAGGTCTCACTAAGTTGCTGAGAGCCTCACTAAATTGCTGAGGCTGGCTTTGAAACTGTGATCCTCCTGCCTCAGTCTCCCAAGTACTGGTATTCTAGGCATGTGCCACCATGCCTGGCTTAACTTAGACTTTTTTTTTTTTTTGCAGTACTACTAGGAAATGAGCCCAGGGGCATTCTACCTCCAAGCTACACCCCCAGCCCTATGTTTTTATTCTTTATTTTCAAACAGGGTCTCACTAAATTGCAGAAGGCCTCACTAAGTAGCTGAGGCTGGCTGTGAACCTGCAATCCTCCTGTCTCAGCCTCCCAAGCACTGGGATTACAAGTGTGTGCCACCATGCCTGGCTTAACTTAGAAATTTTAACATGCTTTTATTAGTGCATTGGAGTCTCACATCACAATGAATATCTATTTGATGTTAATATACATGTACACGCCACAGGGCTTGTGGGTCTGAGGCGGGGCGCGGAGGGCCACCCGGGTCTTGGGTGGCAGCGTTAGAGTCCAGGATGGGGCGCAGAGTGCAGCGGAGGAGGGCACCAGAGTCCGAGGCTGCCAAGGCAGGGCACGGAGGCTGCCAAGGCAGGGCACGGAGGCCGCCCAAGTCTTGGCTGGCATGGGGGTACAATGCGGGGTGTTGGGGATCACGCGGGCTTGTAGTGTGGTTGGGGGGAGCCCGCGCTAAGGCAGCCTTTGAAGGGTATCCATGATCTGCTGCTGGGATGGCCCCACCACTCACTGAGTTCTGCTCCAGTTCCTCCCCCCTCCCCCATTCGCTGGCGGGGGTGGGGGTGGGGTGGGGGGTGGGGGGTGGGGGGGTCTTTTATCCCCGGCTCTAGGGTCCAGGGGAAGATGGCTCCTTACCAATCCTGCTGACACAGGATTGCAGTTTTATGTGGGATTTTGTAGCTGGTAGACTCTGTGTCTGTGTAGTCGTACTCTGGTTACTGGATATTGGGTTTTGGCTCTTCTATGGCTGTGCGATGTTGTTCAGTTTTGAGCCCCCGAGGCGATTTTGAGACAGGCTCGTTCAGGGGCTCCTATTCTGTCGCCATCTTGGATCAGGGCTTAACTTAGAAATTTAAATGCAGGATAGCTGGGTCCTCTATTTTAGATTCTCACCAGACTGAATCAAGTTATTTGAAGCTCACAATCTTCTTCAAAGATCACTAGTTGGAAAAATTTATTTCTTCTAGGTGTAGGTCATTTTTCTTGCTGGGTGTTGACCAAGGAACATTTTCAGCCCATAGTGTTCCTTTTCATGAGGCCTTTCCATAGACAATTTGCTTCTTCACAATTGGCAAGACAAAGCTTTCTCATTCCCAATCCCTTTGACCTCTTTTAAGTGCTCATTTGATTAGGTTAGGTACACTCAGCATAATCTCCACCCTGTCCCCCCTTTTTTTGTGTGGTACTGGGAATTGAGCCCAGGGGCATTCTACCTCCCAACTACACCCCCCCAGCCTTTTTTATTTATTGATTGTGAAACAGGGTCTCATTAGGTTACTGAGAGTCTCACTATGTTGCTGAGGCTGTCCTTGAAACTATGTTCCTCCTGTCTCAGCCTCCCAAGTATTGGGATTATAGGTGTGTGCCACCATGCCCGGCATAATCTCCCTTTTGATTAACCTTGATTAAGCCATCTTGAACTCTCCATACCAACCCATCCACCAACTGAATACTGCCAAGTAATCTTTGTTGATACTAGCAGAGAAGTCTATCAAGCACTACCCAAATTCAGCAGCAACAAAATTGTGAGGTGTAATAAAATAATGATTTGAAGCCAGCAATTTGTGGGGAAGTTTATGAGGCAGCAATAGATAACCAGAACATAGGTATGGAAACTATTTTTTATGGATTTTTTTCCATAATTTAAAAAAGTTAAGTCTCCCTCTCATTGGTGGAGTTGATACTATTTTCCACTGGTTAGGAAAAACAGAATAATGTAAAGACAGGAAAACACAACCTAAATGCTTTCAGGTTCAGGACTCAACTAATGCAAAAATCGGGACTGCATAGCCAGGGCTGCCAGCTGAAATGAGTGAATTAGAAAATGATGTTCTTTGGGGGGAATACTCCACTTTAGAACCATGACTTAATGATGGACCAGGATCTTCATGCAAACTAGAAAAAGAAACACTGTTCTCCAGGCAGACCCAGCCTGAGACCAGAACCATGGTATGCAAAGTGCAGGTTAGACCTCAACCCCCACTTGCCCAAGCATCCTGTGCAAGGCACAGTGAGCATAATCTGTGTGCAATATCTTTACAAATGAAGTGCAAGGCAACATTTCTACATTTGAAAATGACAAATTCATGTGGGTGGCAATAAATTAAGTTGATGAGGATGGAAAGACAAATCTGTGTGAGTAGGCGGAAAGGTGACAAATGAGTGCATAAAATATACATATGAATTATCAGTAACCACAAAGGAGAAGGAACTAGGGTTACTATAGATTGTTCCCTGAAGATAAATGCTTCTTCTGACAGCAAAAAGAGCAGCCACTTGATTGAGTCATGACATGACATTCCCCTGAAAAGCAGAGGGGTACCACCCACTCAACGATGCTTTGATGGAAGCTGAATAAGGCTGAAAAAACTAAGATCACTGTTGAAGAGACTGTGGTAGAAATATGGATTCTGGTGAGAGCTAAAAAAGGAACAAGGAGTGCTAGAGACAAAGTTTCCATCTTCTTAAAGAACACATTAGAGAGTCATGAATAGAGTATTGGTAGAAATATGGATTTTATACTCCATATATATATCCATATATATATATACTCCATATATATATATACTCCATATATATATATATACTCCATATATATATATATATATATGGTATATATATATATATATACCATTCTCACCTTTCTGCCTTCTGGTGAGTTCTCTGATGGAAATAAGTGGCAGGATCAAGAAAAATTAACAGCATGTGGGCTCAGGAAAAACATGGGCTTCTTTATAGCATATGTGGGATACAAAGCCCAAACCAATCATGTCCTTTTGGAAGCAGTGACCACAGAATTCCAGGGACTGGAACTAGCAGCTACAATGGTGGTTATGATGGAAGCAGACTATTTCTGGTGCAGCAGTAGCAACTGAGTTGGTTTTCTAGCCGATATCAATGGTGTTGGTCAGCAAAGGTGGTACCAGACGTAATACTGGCAAGAGTAATGGAAAAGCAGCAGCTTCAGGAACTTGTTCAACAAATGCTTCATCAACTCTTTATTCTGCATTGACCATGCTTCAGGTATTGTGTTGGGTGGACAAGAAGTTAAAGCACCCATCATACCCCCAATGCTATAACAGATGTAAGAGTGCAAAGATGACTAGAACGGGGTCCCCACACTTCAAGGACTCAAAATTTAACACAGGTAGCAGACAGAAGAACAAATAATTGTGGCAATGTGGTAACTGTGGGGAAGAAATAGACACTGATGTCTAGTGTCAGTCTGATTTCTGCTTCATTAACAAAAGACTACAGACTCAGTAATTAATAAAGAAAACACATTATTTTTTATCACAGTTCTGGAAGTACAAAGTCAATTTTCAAGTTGTGAGCATCTGGTGAGAGCCTTCTTGCTATATTAAAATATGGCAAAGGGGCCCGGCGTGGTGGTGCATGCTTGTAATCCCATGCTTGGAAGGCTGAGATGGGAGGATCTGGGTTCGCAGCCAGCCTCAGCTACTTAGTGAGGCCCTCTGCAACTGAGACCCTGTTTCAAAATAAAAAAATAAAAACATAGGGCTGGGAGTGTAGCTTGTAGGTCGAATGCCCCTGGGTTCAATCCCCTGAACCGCAAAAAAAAAAGTTTAAAAATAGGGTTGGAGGTGTAGCTCAGAAGTAGAATGCCCCTGAGTTCAACCCCCAGCACCTCAAAACATATACACACACACACACACATACACATACGCACACATACATTAATGTAAATACACACACAAAGACACACACATGTATATGTCAGAGTACATCACATGACAAGAGTAAGGGAGTATGTGAGTTCAGGTCTCTCTTACTCTAATTCCATTATGGGGGCCCACCCTCATGATCTCATTTAACTATAATTACTTCCCAAATTCCTCACCTCCAAATACTATCGATATAATTATTTGGGGATTAAGTTTGCAACATGGGAACTTTAAGGGACACATTCACACCATAGTATATGGTCCAATGCAAAAGGAGAAAATAAATTACTTTGCTCTGACATATAGAATTAGAAGAGACACTGTATAGGATATAAGAAAAATAATACAGGTGCTTCTGATCTATAGTTGTTCAGCCATACCCTTAGCGTTCTCTTAAGAACAAGTGTTCTCATTTTTTGCAGTATGAATAGACTGAGAATTTTCCAAATATCCAAGTTTGTCCTACTTTTTGATTAAAAATTCCTTCTTTAATTCACCTCTTTTCTCTCACATTTTACTATAAGTAGTAAGGAGGACCCAAGCCACACCTTCAGTGCCTCATTTAGATATCTCCTCTGCCAAATATCTAGATTCATCACTTGGAATTTTTACCTTCTATAAGACTAGAATGCAATTTAGTTATATCCTTTACCACTTTATAATTACTGCCTTTCTTCCGGTTTCCAAAAACCTGTTTCTTATTTCCACCCAAGACTTCACCAGAATGGCCTTTAACATCCATATTTCTACTAACATTCAATTCATAATTATTTAGGTATTATCTAAGAAGATGAATGCTTTGTCTCTAGCATTCCTCATTCCTTTCTTAGCCCTCACCAAAATTGCCTTTAAAGTCCATATTTCTACCAACAGTCCCTTTAATAGAAATCTTGGCTTTTTCTAGCATGCACCTCTAAACTCATCCAGCCTGTATCCATCACTCAGGTCCAAAGACAACTCCACATTTTTAAGTATTTATTAAAATAGTATCCCACTGCTGTCCCAACATTTGTATTATGGTTCTTTGGAGCAACAGAACCAATTATGGATGGATGGATAGATAGAAGAGTAACCTATAAGGATAGGTAACATACATTTATATGTCTATGTGTATTATAAGGAATTTTACCACACGATCATGGAAGCTGAAAAGTCCCATGATCTGTGGATAGCAAGCTAAGACCCAGGAGAGCTGATGTTAATCTGAAAACTAAGAGACCTAGGACCCCCAAAATAACCAATGTATCAGTGCAAGTCCAAAGCAGAAAAGTCCTATGTTCTAGCCTATGGCAGTCAAGGAAGAGGAGACTCCTCTGACTGGTGGGAGTGTCAGGTTTTTGTCCTATTCAGGCCTTCAGCTGATTGTATTAGGGAACTGCATTTGGGGTGGCAATCTCTTTACTCAGCCTACCAATTCAGATGTTAATCTCATCCAAAAACATGATAGACACAAACAGAACAATATTTGACCAAATGTTAGACCAAATATCAGGGTGTCCCATGGCCCAGTAAATTGTCATAAAGTTATTCACTACACCAACTATCTACTGGGCTATGGGAGTAAAGACAAAGTTTCTGACATCATGGGACTTATATCCTATTGATGGATCACATAAATAATTTCAAACACTGATAAATGCTAACAATGTGGATCAAGAAGAAAGTGTATGAGGGAATATGGGGGTGAGCAGAGACATTATATAACCTTATATAGTGGAAATGGAGAGGTTCTAAAAGCCTTTGGGCTCAAGAATGAAATTGGAATTATACTGTACGAAAAGTAGTGTGATATCAAGGTGCACAGTGACACAGAAGGCAGTTACTAGAACAGGGAAGACATCTTGGAAGCAAATATGGGGTTGGGGGAAAAAGAAATAGATAAAAGAGAAAAAAGAAGCAAACTGTTATGGATTGAATGTTTGTACTCCCCCCACCCACCTGCCCACAATCAATATGTTGAAATCTGACCCCACGATGTGATAGTATTAGGAGGTGGAGCCTTTGGGAAGTGATTAGACCCAAAAGAGACCGCAGATGGCTCTCTTGCCTCCATGTGAAGGTACAAGAAATCGGAAGTCTGTGATGCAGAAGTGGGCCCTCATCAGAACCTGACAATACTGATACCCTGTTCTCAAACTTCCACTCTCCAGAATTGTGAAAAATGAATTTTTACTGTTTATAACCCAATAAATCTATGATATTTCTGTCACAACAATCTGAACTAAGATATCTATTATGTTTCTGAGAATCTGTTATGTGTCACATGCAATTTGAACTAGGGAAGTAGTAAAGGGCATGAAATGGAAGAAAAACATAAAAATGATATTACAAAGAAGTTCATCGTATTGAAGACTTCACAGCTGATTTTGTGAGTGTCCACATGTGCATATATAGGTAGGGTTGAAAAAAGTTTGAAAAGATTTAAGGTTTCAAGTGTGGATCACCAGTAGGATAATAGCGGTGATTTGAGGAAAAAGGATTATATAAATGAAAGAATGGGGAGAAAAAATGATGAGTCATATTTTTTACAAAATGAGGCATTCAAGCAAAGTTGCTCAGTAAGTACTAGAAAACATGACTAGAAGTCATATTGTGAGATACATATAGATTATCTTCAGAGAAATGGTACCTGAAGCAGAGATTTACTTTAGTTACTATTACAATTTGGATTTAGAATGTCCCCCTAGACCTCAGAGACAAGGTAGCCATGTTGGAGGCAGGCTTGGTTGCTGAGGAGGGGTCCCGGGGGTGTGGCCTTGGCGATTATATATGGTCCCTTCTCCCCTTGCTCTCTCCCTCTGCTTCTGGCCTCTGTGATGTGAGAGAAAAGCCCTTGTGCTATCTCTCTGCTCCCCCTACCATGCCCTGAGCTCTACAGACATCACCTGGCCTAACATGAATTGAACCCCTGAAATCTCCAGAACTGTGAGCAAATAAATCTTCCTTCCTTCAAGTTGTTTTCATCAGGTTTTTTGGGTCATAGCAGTGAGAATGCTGACTGAAACAGTTATGAATGGAGAGATTGCCAAAGAGAGAGAGAGAGAAATTCTCATTAATTCCTATACTCCAGGAAGCTCTAGAGCTGTGCTATCCAATATAGTAGCCAGTGGCCACATGAAACTATTCATATCAACTAAAATTAAATAAAATGAAAATATATTTAGTCACAGTAGCCACATTCCAAGTGCTTATTAACCACATGTGGCTAGCTAGTGGCTATCATATTAGGCATCACACATAAATACTTCCAAAATCACAGAAAGCTCAGTTGGACAATACCAATCCAGATATTAGTCAGACAGTAGAAGAATCAGGAGAATCTAGTCTTCTCAAAGCCAAGGAAAACTTTTTTTTAAAATATTCATTTATTGGTGCATTGTAATTATACATTTTGATACACGTCAGGGTAGCAGCATCATACATGCACACATTGCTCATTAGCCCTCCCTCCAATCCCACCCTATTCTCTTCCCCTTCCCTCCCTTTCGTGATCCGCATAGTGATTGAGTCTTATAAGTTTGTGTATGTACATCATGTGCTATAGTGTGTTTCCTTCCACCTCCCTCCCAACTCCCTCAGTTAGGTCACCTTCTTTGTTCATCTAAAGTTTTCTTCTTCTTTGTTGAGAGTCCCTTCTAAGTCCCATTCTCCCTAGCTTCCACAGATTAGAGGAGACATCCGACTTTTCACTCTAAGTGACTGACTAATTTCACTTAGCATAATGTTCTCTAGTTCTCTCCATTTCCCTGCAAATGATGTAATTTTGTTCTTCTTTGTGGCTGCGTAAAATTCCATTGTGTACATATCCCATAGTTTTGTGATCCATTCATCTGTTGATGGACACATTGGCTGGTTCCAAAGTTTGGCAATTGTGAATTGTGCAGCTATAAACATAGATAAACATGCATTAGTCTGGTAGTTTGGTTTCAGATCTTTTGGGTAGATGCCTAGAAGTGGTATTGCATATGGTAGGTTCATTTCCATTTTTTTTCTTTCCGGTACCGGGTATTGAACCCAGGGGCGTTCTACCTCCGCGCTACACCCCCGGCCCTATTTTTTATACTTTATTTTGAAACCGGGTCTCACGAAGTTGTGGAGGGCCTCATTAAGTAGAGAGAGAGAGAAACAGGGAGAGAGAGAGAGAGAGAGAGAGCGCGCTGAGGCTGGCCGCGAACCCCAGTACTTTGGGAGGTCTCCGCCTCCCATGACACCATGCCCGGCATCATTCCCATTCTTCTGAGGATCCTCCACACTGTTTAAGGAAAACTTTATTTATTTATTTATTTATTTTTGTGGTACTGGGTGGGGGTTGAACCCAGAGGCATTCTACCTCCAAGCAACACTCTGAGTCTTTGTTTGTTTTTTATTTTTAATTTTGAAACAGGATCTCATGAGGTTGCTGAGTCTCACTACATTGCTGAAGCTATACTCAAACCTGCGATCCTCCTGTCTCAGCCTTCCAAGTGCTAAGATTACAGGTATGCACCACCACACCTGCCACAAGGAAAACATTTTAAGAAGGGAATGAAGCTGGGTGTGGAATTACACCTGTAATTTCCAGTACTTGAGAGGGTGAGACAGGAGGATTGTAGGTTCTAGATTGGCCTCAGCAATTTAGTGAGGGCCTCAGAAACTTAGTGAGACCCTGTTTCAAAATAAAAAATAAAACAGGGCTGGGGTGTAGCTCAGAGGTAGAATGCCCCTGGGTTCAATTTCTGGTACCAATAAATAAATAAACAAACAAACAAATAAATAAATAAAATATAAAAATAAAAAGGCTGAAGACATAGCTAGGAGGTAAAATGCCCCTGGGTTCCATCCCCAGTACAAACACAAAACCATAAGGGAATGACTGTGGTATCAAGTAAAGAGTGTG
Source organism: Glis glis (assembly GCA_004027185.1). Classification (NCBI taxonomy): domain Eukaryota; kingdom Metazoa; phylum Chordata; class Mammalia; order Rodentia; family Gliridae; genus Glis; species Glis glis. The sequence continues at coordinate 23,882 of PVJS01024855.1, forward strand.
AAGTTAAAAAATAACGAATCTAGTGACTTCTAAAGCAATTTCAGAATAATTATAAAATTACAATGGATTTTAGATGGAAATGGCTGATAAATAACAAGAGGCAAAAGATGCAGACAATTCTTTCCAGTAATTTTTTCAGTGAAGAGAAACAGAAAGAAAATCTAAGATAAAATTAAAAGAGAATAGAGCTGCGTATCTATGTGCTCAATATAAGTATGTTTGTGACTCACTGGAAGGTCTGCACACCCACCGATCAACTAGCTATCTACCCACTCTACCAATCTGAAAGTCTTTCATGCAGCAATGACACTTGAGGGGGTAGAATCATACAATTTTAAAACAATAATGAGCCTTAGAAACTATCTAATCCACCTCTCACATTATATAGAAAGCAGAATGGCCCACAGTGACATTCACAGTTCACTGGTGTTGGAATCTAGAATAAGCCACATCTTTCAAATCCCAGTCCATTAGACTTTCTACCTTCTAAGATACGGATCAGAAAAGAGGTAGAGAAAGCTGCTTCTTTTGAGTTCTATTATCCTGCCACACAAAGGTTCAGATAGGCAAAACTTAAATTTTTTAGAAATATAGTTTTTATCACTTTTCTCCTTTAGTAGTTAGAAAACCAGGGAACTAAGCATTGAATGTCAAACATTTTGTAACAAACATTAAAAAGGACTTTAAATATTGCCTAATTAAATCTTTACTATAACTTGAGAGGAGTGTTTTTTTATCATTTCACAGCTTAGAAAAATATGCATCCAGTCAGTAAGGTCAAAATGCCAGTAAGTGACATTCTTAATTCTGCTCTACACTACAATCAATAAGGAAATGGAGTATAGAATGGGAAAAATGAGAATAAGCCAGGGAATGGAAGTGAGATGGTTTTAAAAACTGAGTCTTCTCTCCCATCTTCCTAAAGGAAGCCTGCCATCACCATTTCAACTTTCCTCTCCTGAGCAGAGCTTCTCTTTACCTGACAGTTCTTCTGGCATTTTAAATATGGGATCAGAAACTAGGTGTATGAGAAACTTCCCAAAGAGGCAGAAGCAGGCTTAGAAGGGCTTCTAGAAAAAGGTGGAGTAATAACATTCAGTAAAGAGGGGAATGAGAGGACAAGAGAGATAGTGGAAGTGTGTTGGACTGGGATACAGGATGTGGTTTGGCTTTGCTTTTGGGTAAATGACAAGTTCCTGAGAACCTGATGTACTAAACAATTGGGAAAGTGAAGGAAGGCTACTCAAAGCTACTACTTTGATCCTCTTTGATTTCCTTTAAGAGATTCAAGGAAACCATAAAATCCCTTCTCATGTAGGGCTTCTTTAAACTTGTATTTGGTCTGAGCCTGGACCATGTGGGCCATAGCTTCAACCAGGTTAAAGTCCAAAATGATAAAACCATATGTTGCAGTCCTGATAAACTCATCTTAGGCAAGTCACCTGAGTCTCTGATCCTCCGTTTTCTCATTTGTGAAATGGAGGGAATAGAAAAGATTAGCTACATTAATGAAAAATTTAAATATGTGAACTAAACAGACACTTCAAAAAGAATACAAATGGCCAATAAATACATGAAAAAATGTTCAATATCATTAGCAATCAGAGATGCAAATCAAAACTATACCATGATTCCACTTAACCCCAATTAGAATGGCAATCATTAAAAATACAAACAATAATAAATGCTGGCAAGGATGTGGGGAAATACATTATGTACTCTTATACATTGTATAATAAATACAATGTACGCTTATACATTGTTGGTGGGATTGCAAATTAGTACAGCTGCTTTGGACATCAGTGTGGAGCTTCCTTAGAAGACTGAGAATGGAACTACCATATGATCCAGCTATACCACTCCTGGGTATCAATTCCAAAGGGATTGAAGCCAGAATATTATAGTGATACATGCATATCTATGTTCATAGCAGCACAATTCACAATAGCCAAATTATGGAACCAGCCTAGTTGTTCATCAACAGATGGATTATGAAATTATAAGATATACACACAATGGAATTATACTCAACCATAAAGAAGAACAAAATCATGTCATTTGCAAGAAAATGGATGGAACTAGAGGATATTATGCTGAGATCAGCCAGTCATAAAAAATGAAGGGTCATATGTTTTTCCCTCATATATGGAAGCTAGGGAGAAACTGGGATACAAAAGGGACTCCAGACAAAGGAGGAGAAACCCCAGTGGAGTGATGGTGGGGGTCTAGGAGAAGGAGGGAGACGTGATGAAGGAAACCCTTCAATTAACACTATGTACATATACAAAAACTTTAACACCAATCTCAACATCATGTACAGGGAAGGGGAGGAAGTGGGGTGAGAGCCGAGGGGAAGCTCACCAAGTGCTGTGTGCATGTATGTCTCTATCACTCTTGAACTTCATTATGATGTATGATTACAATGCACCAACAAAAATTACAAATAAAAACTCAAAAACAATATATTTTAAATTATATTTATATTTAAAATATATAGTATGTAACATATTACATTTTAAATATATCATGTTTAAAATAAACATTAAATTATACATTAAATATAAATTTAATACATTTTAAAATAAAATTGAGAATTTTAAAAACTAAAATCAACAAGAATAAATTAATTTACAAATGCCAATAATAAAACTAAAACTAAACAAAATCAACCCTTTAGTTAAATATTAGTTAATATTAAACTGTTTGAAGAAACATTGCCTTTGGAAAGGGGAACTGTGTGACGAAGGGCAGAGGCTGAGAAAGACTTTTTCACAATAAATCCTTAGTAACTTTTAGATTTTAACCATAACTGTCTATTGCCTATTCCAATAAATAAGCAAACTATTTCTTTTAAATATTCAAATATGTATTAGTTCCTGTCAATCGATTATAACTGCTAGTATCCTACAATCCTCCAAGATGCCACAGAAAAAATTTGAAATTTAAGAAAAACCCTAATTTCTCTTCTGAAAAGGCAAAGCTAAGATTACATGGACAGACTTGCCTTCTGGGGTTCGGGTATCGGGAGGGGAGAAAGCAGATTGCCTGTAATGATCACTACTTGATCCCTCAATTTCATTCCGATTCTTCACCCATTTTTAGTTTGTTGCTAAGATACTCTATTGCCTGAAAGCAGTTTACTAGTAGGAACCCAAATGAAGCAAGAGAAAAGCAATGATCCTGAAACTCTTTTTTTCATTTAGGCCATTCTATTTTAATTAGTCCATTTTGGTGTTACTTAATTACCTCTTCATCCTCATGCAGCACTACTGAGATGTTGAAAATCCTGCTGTACTCAAAAGCAAAATGACCACTTATAAATTTTTGGTGTAAGGGTCTGCAAACCAGTATACCTGAAATGGGGACTCACAGGTCTGGATTCACATTCTCTGTTCCTACTTTTTCTTCTCGAAAATATTGTTAATTCGAAATAGCTTGCAAGGGTTATTTTCAGTGATCGCGTGCAGGGCATAGAAAAGACACCTGACACAGCTACTTGAGATAAAAACACTATGAACTGAAAATACATTTTCGGAATGAGGAGAGAAAAGGGCTGAAGATAGCTACTGCAAAACAAGCATGGGGGTGGGAGGACCTGAGCGCTGGGGCAGGCGCGTGACTTCAGGGAGCCTGGTGTGGGCTGGGGTGTCAGGTGGAGTACAGCTCAAGACACAAATACATAAAGGAAGACTGGAAGCAGGTGGGAACCCTGGGGGCTCACATTTCTACCTACTGAGTTCCAAAACCTCTTAAAAACGTAGACGTCACCGCCCTCGTAATTGGTGCAGATTGAGAGCCGCAGGAACCACGCTCAACCCATTTCCACTGGAATCACCTCAGCCTTCCCGTTTCCACCCAGTCTTTCGGTCGTCTGCCATAGGCACCATAACTTCAAATTCCTTCAAACTAAAAGCTGGCTACGGTCGAGATAAGAAGATGGGAGACATAGGGAGCGATATTCAGCTCTCTACTCATTCATCTTTAAAGTTCTTCCAATCCGTTGGTTTCCCCGACACGCGGACAGCAAACCCAGCTAACTGCCTACCAGGTCCGAGCGGGGCCAACGTGGCGTGGCCTCAACGGGAAAACCGGGTCCCAAACCTACCAATCAACTGAGCAGCTCGGCCTACGCCCCGCCCACCAACCCTGCCAGCCAATAACCTTCACAATTCTTCTGCTTCTCCCGCCCATTCATGCTGCCTGCGGGGCTCTCCCGCTCCCCAGATCGCCTGCGCGGAGTACGCCCCCCTTTCTCGCTCCAGTAGGCAAGAGACACATCTGTCCTTCCATCCCAATGGTGGGGGAGACGGCATCAACTACGACCTGAAACCCAAGACCCCAGAAGTGCTGCTCCCGGGTAGAGGAAAGAGAAAGGGCCTCCCAGGAACGCCCCGCTCGCCAGCCCCTTAACCCGGAAGTGGTTCTCCCGCCTCCTCCGCGTTGAGGGAGGAGA
>PVJS01024856.1:0-28327 GCA_004027185.1 Glis glis
AAAAAAAAAAAAAAAAAAATAGGACTGGGGGTGTAGCTCGGAGGTAGAATGCCCCTGGGTTCAATCTCTGGTACCACATACACACACACACACACACACACAAAAAGTGAATCAAGATCTCCTTTCTACTCCTAAGAGTAACCTTTATTTTGAGTATTATGGGATCCTTATTTTATAGTTATACCAAATAAGGAGATGTCTCTAAGCAATAAAATTAATTTTACTTGTTTTAAAATTCACATAAATGGAAATTATTTATATAACAATTTGCATATTGTTTTATGCCAATTTCTTTAACTCAACATCTTCTTTCTAAGATAACTGCCACCACCCACCATGTATTAGGTTGTAAAAATAATTTATTTTCATTGATTCACAAAATACATTTTGTATTTATCTTTTCTATTTTTCGTGTGTGTGTGTGTGTGTGTGTGTGTGTGTGTGTTATTGGAAATTCCAGGCACAGTCTATCACTGAGCTATACCCCCAGCCCTTTTATTTTTTATTTTGAGACAGAGTCTCACTAAGTTGATGAGGTTCTCGTTAAATTGCTGAGACTGACCTTGATTCTACTATCTTTCTGTCTCGACCTCCAAGTATTGGTATTACAGGAGTGTACCACCATGTCTGGCTATCATTTCAATCTTTGATAGATATATTTAATGTTTATAACATGGAGCTATTATGAACAATGCTGATATCAATATTCTTGTATATAGATTATGGATTACATAGCATTTTTTGGTTAATAACTAGGAATGGAATTGAGGGCTCATAGAATATGTATAGTTTTTACCTTTATTAAATATTGCGAACTATTTTTCAAAATGATTTTCAATCACGTTCTCACCAGCATTAACTAAGTGACATCATTGCTCCAAATCCTGAACAGGTGGTATTATTATTATCATTCCTTCCTTCCCTTCCTTCCCTTCCTTCCTTCCTTCCTTCCTTCCTTCCTTCCTTCCTTCCTTCCTGCCTGCCTGCCTTCCTTTTTCCTTCCTTCCCTTTTCCTTCCTTTCTCTCCTCTTTCTCTTCTTCCCCCTCCTCTCTCTTCTTCTGCTAGTTTGGAAAGGGTGTTTTGGTTTAATTTGCTTTTTTCCTTATTACTTATGGGGGTGACTAGCATCCCATCTATTTACTTGTAAATTGAATTAATTTTTTAGTAACAACTCCAGTTTCTTATCCAATTTTCTTCTGGATAATCTAACTTTTATTGGAGGCTTTCAGGAGTTCTTTGTATATTATGTAACACTATATATTGCAAATGTACTCTCCCACACTAAACCTTGCTTTGTCATACTTTTAACGGTGTCTTCATAACAAATCTATCATGAAGATATTCTCCTATATTACCTTCTTTACTTCAAATTTGGAAATCTAAATAATACTTCTTCAAATGGCCATCCACTTACCCCAGTATCATATATTGCAAAGATTATTATCTTCTCACTGGTTCAAAGTCATCTAGTTCATATATAAAGTGTTCATATGGAACTACTTATGGCACTATTTCTGGTCTCTATTTTGTTTTCTCATCGAATTTCCTCTAATACCACAGTGTCTGTTAGTTTTTTGTTGCTGCCATTTCAGATTTCCACAAACTAAGTAGTTTAAAACAACGCAATTTTTTTTATCTTACAGTTCTGTAGGTCAGGAAACTAATATGGGTCTCACTGGGCTAAAATCAAAGTGTTGACAGCCATTTGCTATCTGAGTCTCTAGAAGGAAATCTCTTTTCTTATTTATATTTTTGGAAGAATTCATTTTCTTGTGGTAGTGGGCCTGAGGGTTGTTCTTGGTTCCAGGAGCTATCTACATTCCTTGGCTCAACCTTCAAAGCCAGCACTGTTGAGCTGAGTCCTTCTCAGTCTTTAAATCTCGCCTGCATTTTGCTCCAACACCACATCTCTCTCATCAGCTCTCTGTCTTCCTCTTCCACTTTTAGAATTTGTGATTAAATTGAGCCCACTTAGGTATTCTGGCTCAATCTCCTTATTAAGGTTTTAACCTTAATCATATCTGCTAGATCGATTTTACCATGTGAATTTATCTTCCCAGTCTCTGGTAGTTAGAGGACAGAGATCTCTGGTAGGTCATTATTCTGCCTACCATGTCATCGGCAGAATTATGTGACTTTGTTGTAAGTCTAGAATCTGATAGCATCAGTTCTTTTATATTTTTTTCTTATAATGATCTTTCCAGTTCTTAAACTTTATAAGATACTTGTGTAGTTACATAAAAAATTAATGATATTTTTATTGGGATTACATTGACTCTATAGATCAACTTTATGGTAATTTGTATTTTATATTCATGGGATCTAATCAAAAACACTGTTTTTTCCACAAGTGTTTATCTTTTACAGGTTTGTTTATAATTACAAATTATATTTTAACATTAATATTTTATTTTTCTTATTTCCACTCAAATACAATCTAATCTGATATAAAAAATTTTATACCCCAGTCTACCAGATTAGCTTTCCTAAGAGTAAATTAACAAAGATAAAATGAATAGGAAACAAAAGGAACTTCAGATAAATGACAAGAGCGATCAATAGAATGGTGGAAAGCGATTGGGAGAGGGAGATGAGGAAGGGGTAAAAAGGATTGAGGAAGAGTAGAGTCAAATAATATTCTGTGTATATATGAAGATATAACCATTCTCACAAACATGTATGGGAAGGTAGGAGGGGGAAGAAGGGTGGGATGCAGAGGGAAACACACCAAAACAAATTATAACGCTATTAAACACACTGTTATCCTCTACAGTTTTTTTAAAAATTTTGTTTAATTTCTCTGAACAAAACATGAGAGATCATGCTTTGATTTATTCCTAAAGGTCTCATATAATTTTTAATCTATTATTACACAATGTATGGCTTTTTAAAATTTGTTTTTATAAGTTCAAATTTTAACTCTGACTTCATACTGGCAATCTGTAAACTGTCTTTATCAATTACTGTGGGATCAATTAAAAAATTCTCCTTTTTCATTCACATATAGCTCTACCTAAGCTAACTGAGTGCTCTACTGTTTTATTTCATTAGGTTAGATACTCAATTGCATTGCCTTGCATAAGTATTTAACTAAATTGTCTCCAGTCTGCTTAAATGAAGGATGCAGTATTTACAGGATGACTACAGGGACAAACTTTTTTACTAAAAGAACAGCCTTCAAAAACTATAATTTAAGAATGTAAATAATGAAAAAATGTTATATCATCACCAGTATTACTACCCCAGTGTAGGGCAATGGTGTAATTGTGTTATTCACTTAAAGATTTAAATGATACTCTAGTATTTTTAAGTATAATAATTAAGTATAATAATAAGTATAATAAGTATATAATTAAGAATTATTATAATTCTTTCTATAACAACTAACATTTTAAAAAAATACTGACACTGTTCAAAAGCTTTCAAAATTCTCATGGTAATCACATAGCAAATTCTGATCTCTTAGATTTGTCATTTAAGTTTCTAAAAATATTAGTCCTTAACTGATCCTATCAGTTTTCTTTCACCAACTTTTTCATGCCCATAGGTCTCATGACACGTATAGTATTTACCTTTGCAATCCTGTAATAATCTGAGAAATTTTATGTTTATTTGCTGTTTTAGCTTGCTCTGGCTGCTGTACCAAAATACCTTAGACTGTGTACTTATAAACAATAAGAATTTATTGCTTGTGGTTCTGAAGGCTGGGAAGTCCAAGATCAAAGCAGCAGCAGGTTCCATGTTCAGTGAAAGCCTCTTCTCTGCCTGAGAGGGCACTTCCAAGCGTCCACACATGGCAGAAGAGGCAGGGAGAGAGGAAGCACCTTCAAGTCTTCTACATCAGCACTGATCCCATCCCTGACTGTGGAGCCCACACGATTCACTCACTTCCCAGAAGCCCCACCTTTTAATGCCACCACATAGCATATTATTTCCCACAAATGAATGTGGAAGGGGGGGGTTGTAAACATTCGATCTGTAATATATGTCTTTTCCATGTTATTTACTTTAGCTAGAATCCTTTACTTCATTCAGCAAAATCACAAAGGTCTGTCAATTCTTTGCCAAGGGCAACATCCTTTAAAAAGCCTTTTTTTCATCTCTATAGTCATAATTAAACCGTCCCACCTTTGTATTTCCTATAAAAGTAATTATGCTTCAGTATGTAAAAGCTAGTACCTTCTTCAGGACTGCTTCTTATTCAATATTTTATTCTCTTTGTACAGAGGGAGTGCCTTATTTATGCTTGGCATTTACTGCTTGTGTTTTAAATAAATCTTACTTATTACATGTAAAATATATTCATCTTTAAACTTGTTAGGTATGTTTAACTGAACTCAAGAAAGTAAAATGTCTGTATGGTAATTTCAGATTTCATTGTTCATAGTTATCATAGATAAGCTAGAAACAGATCGACTTCTAAGCTATTCTCAATAAAACAAACTGTGCCTCTATTCTCATTTCTTTGAACTTGAATTCTGTCAGATTTCAGAGAATAAAGAGATTCAGAATCTGCCAGTTCTGGGACTTCTATGAAACTGTTGTTTCTCTAAGAAATATGTCCATGGCTTAGCAGAAGCTAATCTTTCCTCTGGGCCAAAAAATAGACTGAGTCAGTTTGAAAGGGTCAAGGATAAGGAGAAGTGTAGCCATCTAAATGCAATATTTGATGAGGAGTTCTCAAAGTAAATCTCTCCAACAATTTTAAGTGTTCCTCTTCTCCTACATAATAAAAATGCAAGGCACATGCCGGTATACTACCTTTTAAAGTAAGGGGAATTCATGGCTGAGAGGTAGCACTGTGCAAAAAGGAAATAAATTTCATGAAATCCAAGGAGAGTACTGGTCTTACATCTCATAGACTAGTTAGAAAGATGGATGAATATGAATTTTCAAGTTTGAATATCTAAAGCCTTTTATAGCTTCATGTCTTTTGCTCCCAAACACACAGTTCTTGTCATAAAAATATTTTAATATTTTATTGAACAAAAAAGTCCTTTGAACAACTATATGAATAAAAAATTGACATATTAAATAGAATCTCCAAATATAAAGAAGTAGAGAAGTTTCAAAAGTCATTCAATGAGTTAGGGAAAATGTCTGGAAATACCTAGTGATATTTCATAAGTCGGTATTGTTAATTTTGCTGCAGAATAAGTAACAATTCCAGATTGGATTTGTTTGTGAGTTTTTTATTCTGTGGGAGGTCTTATTGTTATGGTATTTGCTTGTTTATAAGTGTTTGAACAGGATCAATCACACCCCCGGCCCCATTTTATTATACCTGTTCTGGGCAGTAATCCTAGCATATTATATCTTTAACTTCTTTAGTTTAGAAGCAGGGCCAATCTAATTAATTATGTTTATTCAAAAGTAAATATTTTGAATTAATAGCATGCATCAAGCACTATTCTGGAAGTCTGAGATGCATCAGTAAGCAAAACAAGACAGCCAAATAAATCTGACCACTTGGTGTCTATAGTCTAGAAATAAGTTAGAAGGTAAGATATGTTATAAATTTAATGGAGATAATTGTTATAAAAAACAACAACAAAGAAAAACACAAGTATACCAAGTTAAGAAAGATGCTGGACAGTAAGGTGGGTATGTGTACGTATATTTGAGAATTCAAGACAGGCATCGATAAGGTAAGTTTCAGAAATGACTTGCAGGATGGGAAGAAGCTGGTTGTGTAGATTAATGTGAGAGAAGACTAGTAGGAAAAGGATATCATAGAATCACCCAATATAATATTTGAAAATTTTTTATGGAAAATATACTGTCTCTACAAATCAAGACTCTTAAGGGAATCTCTTGCATTTTCAGTTTGTTTTTGAGAGTTTATGTACAAAGAAATTTGCATTGTGGTATATCCTTCTAGTTTCTAAGTTACCCTGTGCTGGCCTCAAATTTGAGATCCTCCTGTCTCGGCCTCTCAAATACTGGGATTACAGGCATGTGTCACCAGACCTAGCTTGTCTTTGTATTTTAACATAAGTGAAGAGATACCTCATATTTACTAGTGTAGCTAGTTAATGGTGTCCTTAAATTAAAAATTATTATAGCCAGTTAAGCATTTAAAAAGGAATATATTTTGTACATGATTTTTCTAGGCAAAAATGTTTTCAATTTTATGGATTTCTTTAAATATCTAAATAATAAATCATCTAAAAAATTGAATCTTTTGAGGTTCTGAAGGAAGGGGAATGTAAAGAGAATTTGATCTGCTTTCATGAAGGATCCAATAACTAGTACCTTTTCAGTTTTTTACTGGGTTTCTTGATAGTGAAAATGATAGATTACTACTTTATCACCCTGTTCTCTAAGAATCGAATGTTGTACATTTAAATTTCTTTCTATAGTAAAGCAAAAACCATCTTCTGTTCCCTTTTCATCACTATTCCTAATTCTAATTATATTAAATGAAGTAATAAAATATTGATTAATATTTTCTAAGTGTCTAGCTAACTTTTTAACAAACACATTTTTATAAGAAGTATTCTAAAGCCCTGATTCTTCTCTGTTGTTTTGGATTTGATATTTTAAATGATAGACTTAGATAAAAAATAAGGTTAATTAAAAGCATAAAAGTAGCTTTTGCACTTGATGAATCTGGCTGAAATTTTTTAATAAACTTCTTTTATTTTTAATTGCTCAAAAAATCTTGAAGCTGATTATTTGTTTTACAAATTTGTAGTTAGTTCTATTAAAGCTGATCTCTCAGTAATTCCTTCTCTCCCTTGTTTAGACTTTCAGTCTTTCTATTTTTTTTGTTTTTTTGCAGTACTGGGGATTGAACCCAGGGGCATTCTACCTCTGAGCTACACCCCAACCCTATGTTTTATTCTTTATTTTGAAACAGGATCACTCTAATTGTGGAGGGCTTCGCTAAGTAGCTGATGTCGGTTGCGAACCCCGATCCTCTGGTCTCAGACTCCCGAGTACTGGGATTACAAGCGTGCACCACCACGCCCGGCAGACTTCCAGTCTTTCACTGGGAGTTTGTGATTCTTTCCCCGTGTCCTTTAAACTCAATAGCAACCAAATGACCTGAAACATGTTTCTTCCACAACTGTGCATGACACTTAAAATTTATCATGTATTACCTATTTTGTTGAATGGTACCATCATCCACCATTTTCTCTTCAAATGCTTTGGAAATTATTGCATATTTATAATGTTTAATTGGCTATACATTATGTAAATCTTATTCCCATTAATTTTGTTCTTGTTATTCATTTAATCTTCTCCTTTCTCTTCTAGACTTTTAAAATTGAAACTCTGTCCCATCTCCTCTTCCTCTAACCTATTCTCTATACTACTACCAATCTGAATTTTCAAAAAGCAAGTCTCATTATGCTCATCTGCTGCTTATAGTTCTTCATTTGTATTCTATTGTATAAAAAAATCAAACCCTTGGATTGGCATTCAAAACTTTTCATGTTCTTAGCCCTTTTGTGTTCTAAGTTTTTATCTCCTGCCGCCATGAAACATGTCCCATGTAGTTATAATTTCTTTAATATGTTGTGTTGTAATTATTTCTCTGAATACTGTTTATCTCCTATTTGACCTTCAAGTGATTGAGTACTTGAATTTGACTCTCCCAGTCTTTGGATGCAGGTGTCTCATTCAGTGCCTAACACATTCTTGTTTTGGCATATTAAAGTTTCTTATTCTTTAAATATTGTGCCATATTTTAACTTTAACAGCATTTTTAAAGGTCACTGTAGCTTAGCTGATCATTCAATAAAGCAATATGAGCAGTGACATTTGAATAGGAAGTGTGGGATTATCACTTCAGCACTACCTCCTAGTGGCTGCGCAACTCAGTAAAACCCAAGTTCATTATTTGTAGAGGGGGAAGAATCATCTACAATTTGCCTCCTTCTGAGTTGTTGTGATGGTCACAAACAATAACATTTATAAAGATACTTTTTGTGTGGTAAAGTTTAATTAAAAGAATGTACATTAAAACTAGGTGAAAATACTGAAATTCATTTTGCCTTTTTCGTAAATATGGTAATATAAATAACAATAAATCTGGAATGAGGATACTCAGAGACATTCCTTCTATGAAAAAAGTTTCTGCCCTATAGCACTTTAAAAAAATTTTCATTCATATGGAGAAGGTTGTGTTTACATGTGTTCATATGGTTTTCACTTACTACGATCAGGCATGGTTATACATTTCTCTTATAATTTTTAAAAATTTTAAAAATTAATATATTTTTTGCTTTATGAATTGTATCCAAAGGAAAAATATCCAAGCAGTTTTACAATGTCCTATTATGTCTTTCATATAAATACATGGTATTGAATAGTAAATTAAAGCTATGTGGAGTGCACATTTCAGGATCACAGTACTAACGCACTTAAAACAATTTTAATGACAGTGAAAGTAGAGGAAAAGAAACTAAAATATTGTTCTTTGAATTATATATGTAATCTTCTAAATCTCAAAGATTCAAAAAGTTCTTATTACTCAGATACTTTTTTTTCTTGTTTTATTATAAATGAAAGAGACAGTTAGGGAGGGTAGTTGAGGCATTGATGGCTGTTTTAATCCAGGGAGCAGGTTTTCCTGCCAGTTATCAACAGCAGCTTTGCTTTCTCCCTCAGTTCATGGCTTTAGTGTGGAAAGAGAACCAACAACTGATGCTAGTGCTGCTTGCAGATGGGACATGACCCAGGGAGTGTCGTCTGTGGGAGGTGACAGTGGTACCACCTCCAACAGGAATGATGAACCACAGTGAGCCAAGAGAAAATATATCATCAAAGAGTTAAAACTTGGAGATCAGTCTGGGGTCGGGTGAAGGAAACACTGAGTTATACTGATCACTTCTTATCTTGTCCCACATTGCAATTTATAATTTCACACTTTTACACATTACCGCTCAGTCCCATAAATTCATTTTTATTTGTTAATATAATATGAAACTGCTGCTTCTCAATCTAGTACTTTGCAAATACCAGACCTATTTAATCTTCTTTCCCTACTAATTTTCAAAGCAATGTTAATATTCATACATATTATGTAGATTTTACAGTAATTGATTATAATTTTAATTACTGATATTATTCTCATTTTACTTAAAATTTCCCAGGGAAATTACAATATTTTTAGTGTAATATGGAGCTGGTCAGTTCTTCTCCTTTTCTCATCTCTGTATTTTTTTTGCCCTTCTTGAGCCTCAGTTTATAGTTTACCAGAAAACTAAACAAAATTCATAAAATAAAACATTTCTTAGTGAAAGATTACTAAGTCAAATTCATGCTTAAAAGCGTTACTGTTGATTCAGTTGCAAGTTGTTTTTAGAAAATAAATTAATATTGATATTTCTATTCTTGTATCATCTGACTCACCTTTCAGCAATAGCAGTAATATTAACCTGTTGAGTTCTCAGGATTACCTAAGTCTATACTAGATGTTGTATATGAAATTCCATATCTAATTCTTATACCTGTGTAATACATGGTCACATTGAAGCAATGATAGTCTAATTTTCCCACAATTACATAGTTCACCTGACTGATGGAAAAAGAAAATTCATTAAGATCTCTCTGACTCCCACACCAGTGCTCTTTCCATCAATAAACATAGACTGTCAGGTTTTATCCTCTAAAATGTATTCTGTGCATCTGTACCCTTATTTTTCACTTTGTGCGATTTTTCAAATGAACTTCCTGATTTATTTTTCTCCCAGGTTATTTACCATAAAGAATGTTAGGGCAGATTAGGCAGTCAGACCAGAGGAAGAAGTCTGGGGTCTCAAACTTAGTACTAGTCATGACTCAAAAAGTTTGTAACTGTAGAGACCTCAACACAACACAATTGCTCTAAGCCTTTGTTTTCATAGATAAAAATTGAAGATGATAACAAACTTGATCTTACATGAAGAATCAGTGTGATAACATGTAATACAATATTTAACAGGGTGCTTCAAACCCTGACATACTTAACAAAAGCCTATTATTATCTGATTTTATTTGATTTAATGCTTAATTTAATGTTTGCATTTTTAAACTTAATAGAATCTTGTATATGCCTTTCAAATCACTGTTTTTTGTGCATTGATAATTTTATTCAGAGATTTCTGGAAGTGGTTATAACATAAGAGAACCTTTGGAAAGAAAAGAAACTTACTCTGAGGATTGAGACATAAGTGACAGAGCTGTGGACTAGAGGTCCCTAGAGAGAAATGCATGCCTGCATGTGACTTCTGTCTTTGTCGAATACAGTAATTTCTATAGAGTCATTAGTCGACAGATTATATGTGCAAGTCCTTTAAGCTTATTTTAATTCACGTGTATTTTTGTTTAGCTAAGTGCCACTTTTTTATTGATTCTGACATCTCAATCTGGTATTATATGTGCACAATTTTATGGGGCATTGAAAAGTTTTTTTAATTAATATCACACTACATCATCTACTTTTACCTTCAAACATTTACTAAGATAGTATTAGAGTCCTTGAATGAGCAATAGTAGGGTATAGCCAGTCAAGTTAGTGAATTTTTAACCAGTTCTTTAGGAAAAAAAAACACATCCTCTCTCTCACACTTCACACACACACACACACACACACACACACACACACACACACACTCACACTTTGCTAATTTCCTTAGCATAAATCCTCCTATAAAAACTGATTTCAACCCACAAGTGTGGAACTGGGAAGAACTCCTGCACATCGCTAGATTGCAGCATTGTAAGTCTGCTTGACAAGCTGATGACGAGCATTTGGTGTGTGGCCTTGGTTGCTCAACATATGTGTGAGAATAATGGCAGAGAGTTTGGAAATAGAAACAGTTCCTATAAAACAAACAGGAATTTCAACAAGCTTCGGTAGCCAGATGATTACTACTTCTTATGGATGAAGTAGTAATCTGAACTTACTAACCGGTCCTATGGCAAGCTTTCCATGTTAGAGATGTGTGCTTTACGTTGGAATAATTTAGTGCACACATACAAAGGTACTGCTTTAGTGAACAGCTTTAGTGAACAGGATCAATTTGAAATTTACCACCTTTTGATGTTTTCTTTTAAACAAACAAACCATACAAAGAGAAGATTGCACATTATAACAATGCTCAATAAACTGAATTAAGAAAAAATGATGAATTTCTAAGGCTCTATAATTTAAAAAAACTAATAAAAGTGACACCAAATTTAGAAGAACATATACTTAAAAAATTTGATTCCTATCTTGACTTGAATTTTTTTCACTTTTGTCCTCCAAATGAGACAATAACTTCCTCTCTAAAAGTAAAAGCAAGTCTTGATAATATATCTATGATGAAAGCTTATTGTAATTCTTCCGTCCTATAACAAGTTTCTATTATAACTGCAAATATTTTTTGCATCAATTATTGGTTGCATAGTTAAAAATGAAGATAAATTCCAACAAGATGAAATAGGGACAAATATATGATTAATGTTGGTGATATGTAATATTTATGCTGCTTATTATAAATGTGCCAATATTCAATATAACATATTGCCTTTTTTTTTTTTGCGGTACCGGGGATTGAACCCAGGGGCGTTTTACCTCTGAGCTACACCCCCGGCCCTATTTTTTATCCTTTATTTTGAAACCGGGTCTTACGAGTTGCAGAGGGCCTCACTAAGTAGTTGGGGCTGGCCGCGAACCCGGATCCTCCGGTCTCGGCCTCCCCAATACTGGGATTACAAGCATGCGTCACCACGCCCGGCTACATATTGCCTTTTAAAGTATTTTTCTTCCTGAATTCTCTAAGTTGATGGCAAGAATGTCCAACAAATGTTATGTAAATGGACAACCTGTGGATTAGCCTTTACTTTTTCCTCACCAACTCTTGCCAAATTAACATCTATGTATTTTTTGAAATCAATCTATCCCAATCTTTCTTCATTGTAAACACTTTAGTAAGACTTTTTTGTATCTAAACTTTTTTTAAATATGTTTTTATTGGTGCATTGTAGTCTCACATCACAAAGAGTATCAGTTTGGTGTTAACATACATGCACACAGCTCTTGGTGTCCCTCCCCCCGCTTCCCCCCCCATTAAGACTTTTTAAAATCACACCTGCGTTTATAAATTGAAAGAATTGCTATAATAATATCACCAGGTTATGGTGATTAATTAACATCATAAATATCAAGGACATAGGCCAGCATCTGACACACAGTAAGTGTTTAATAGATATTTTCAGTGATTGTTGTTATTGTTATTATTATCATCAATTGACTCAGTAATAGTTATTGAGTATCTTTTATACATCTTACACCATTTCAGGTTTGCGAGATATAACAGTAGATACAAACAAGGATTCCTTGTCTCATGGAAATTATAATCTAATAGGCAAACACAGAACATAAAATGATAGATTGTGGCTGACTGTGATAAGAGCTATCAGAAAAATCAGTGGCTAAAGGGATATGGAATAATGCAATATGGGATGGTAGACAGGAAGAGGCTCTTTTATAGGCTGTCTGTCAAGTGAAATTTAAATAGTGTCCCAAATGATGTTCAGTAGAATGCCTGTGGATAACTGAGGGAAGAGCATTCCAGGTGAAGGAACAGAAAGCGCAAAAGCCTGTGTACATGTTGTGTTCATGAATGACTATAGAGACCAGTGTGGTGTGAACAGAGTAACCTGGGAGGGAGCTGGAGAGGACATCAGGAAAAGAAGATAGAGCAAGGTCATGCAGAGCCTTATTTTTATTTTTCTGTTTCAGCCATCTTACTGCTTTATTCTTACCCCACTCACATTCATAGCATACAAAGCCATCAGGTATCTTTCCCCTTCCTTCCTTTTCTCCTTCCTTCCTTCCTTCCTTCCTTCCTTTTCTCCTTCCTTCCTTCCTTCCTTCCTTCCTTCCTTCCTTCCTTCCTTCCTTCCTCCTTCTTCCTGGGGATTGAACCTAGGTGCATTATATGTCTGAACTATACTCCCAGCCCTTTTAAATTTTTTTTTTTATTTTGAAACAGAGTTTCTCACTAAGTGTTGAGGCTATCTTCAAACTTGAGATCCTCCTGTCTCAACCTTCCCAACACTGCGATTACAGGTGTACACCACCATTCCCAGCTGTCACCAGGTATCTTTCTAACATTTTGCAAATTGACAACAATGCTTTTGCCTAAAAGCGTTCAGGGGTTCTCCATCACTTACGGGGCACTTTATTCAAGGGTGGCCATCACATACCCTCTGATTATTTCTCAGGCACATACTTAGTCACGTAATATTTTGCATTTTATACATCCAAAATCCCAGATTGTTTTGTTTTCTCCCAGGCACACTATTCTTATTTCATTAGCATTTGCTGTCTTTTGTTTCTCTAATGCCTTCTTTTTCATTTCTGAATCTAAATAATCTTGACTCACTTACTGGAATTCAACCAACTCTCACTTCTTTGGGGAAGCCATTTCTAATGAAATGAAATTTGGATGGCTGTCCCTTCTTCATGTTACCTGCACACATTTGTGATCTGTGTTTATCTCTTCTTCTAGGCTTGGTACCACTTGAAATTAGGTAATGGAGTTTGTTTTCAGGATTAGTCACTGCAAATGACTTACATTAGGCTCTCAACTGTTAGGATATAAATAAATGAGCAAGTATAATAAAACCTAAGAAAATTTACTGATGTTTCTCACTGGGATAGAGTGTCTACATACATTTCCAAATATTGCCGACTTTTTACAGGGAAATGTGGATGATATGCTCATCTTTTTCATTTCAAATATTTTAATCTCTTCAGATTTTAAAAATGGTGAAGCACTTGCTTAAGACCATCCATTACTGTTGGTACGTTCAGCACACTTAATGTAGCTTTATGGAACCTTGTTACACACTTGCCAGTATTTCTACAGACATTCATTTTGAGAAAGGCACATTCAGTGGGAAGGGCTGAAGACATTTCCTTTGTTTGGACTATCATGTTAGAACTCAGATCTTTTATTCCCAGAAGTAAATCCCCTAAACCTTCATTTTAGGCTCTCTAATAATTCAAGAAACCAAGAGAAAAACCACTCGTGTTGAAAAAAAAATCCCTTCTTTCAGGTCTAATAAACATTTTTGATAACCTTGACAAGGAGAACTCAATTTTATAGTTGATACCAAACAACCCATTTCTATTCATACGTTTTTGCTTTTCAAAATGTTAAATGCTGACCTCAGAAACACAGAGTCAACAGACAATAATGCAGTCAATAAAAAGGACCATTTAATGAAAAATTACACTGGAGGAAAGAATTATTTAAAGAGATTTTTTTCCTATAAGGTTCTCAAGTAATTCTCTGGATTCAATACTCATGTCAGTGAAGTATTTTGTAACAACCCAATTTAAAGTCTAGAGCAGAGCTTTTGATGTCCACTCATAATCTAATGCACTTTCAATCAACAGAAAACATAAGATTTTAATAAAGAAGAATTTATTATAATCATAAAATTATACATCAGAAAAAGATGCCTCAAGCTAGTCTTTATTTCTTTGTGTTAGCTGGAATTGTATGCCATAACTCTGACATATGGGGTTATCATATCAAATAAAAGCATAAACCATTTTCACTTTTCTAGTTTAATTGGAAAAAGCTTATTTCAAAAAGAAATGTGGCTGAATGCTTATTAAATGGCTTTAAAAATACATCATTATCTTCTGGAGTTTTGTAAGGTCTCTGGAATGTCAAGTTCAAGGTTTATTTATTTTACCTGCTTGAGTAACGAGGAGAATTGTGCACTGAACTTATCAATGTTTAGTGATTATTTATAGTGCAGAAAGTTTCTCTCATTGTTAGTGTAAATACTGCAGCATTTCCTTCTGGAGGTAAGGGGTTTTGTAAATTTTTTTTCTTTATGTTTCATATTATTAAAAATGTATTTGTGGTTTTATATGTTAAGTGTAACTTATCTAAAAATTAACAAAAATCAGAATTTTTAATTGCCACAACATATGAACATATTGCAAAATAATTATTACTATTGAATAAAACAACAACTTATAAAAAATAAACAAGAATAGACATATTAATATCATTCCTGAAGTTGGACTGGCAGAAAGCAAAGATATTAATAAGTGATTCTTACTTATTATACATCTAGGGATATTAGGAATGTTTGACTTTTTGTATTAATGAGCAAAAATTCCATTAATGAGCAAAATTTAAATTCAACAAGTCTGTCAAGCATATAATATATCCAGGGATGTGTGTTTTAAATGATATAATTATGACCAAATCGCAATCTTTCCCTTTAACATAGGGGGATAGAAAGGGCATATTCCCAAATTCATATATAATGGAAGACAGGACACATAGTTGAAGAAATACACATACACACAGTAGTCACAGTTCAAAGGATTGAAAACAAAGAATTGTGATCTTGGAAAATTGTTAAGATGCAGAATCTAGAGCGGCATTGATGATGGTAACAGAGAGGCAAAAGAAAGTGAAATAGTACAAATTCTGAGATAGGAAAACATAGGCAGTATCTAGTGAAAAGCAATCTCTCAGTATGCTTGAGGTATATAACTCATTTTTCTGGGGAAGGTCACAGAAAGGCTGATTAAGATATGAAACTAGTGGACTCTGATTGTCATGGAAAGTCTTGTGCACATTACCCATAGCCAAGGGGGAGCATACAAAGCTTTTGAGCATTCTTTAATGAGATTTGCTTTTTCTCTTATTATACAGACTAGATTGTAACAGAGATCAAATAGTTCTATACTGTTGGCAGAGTGTAGATAGGTTGTTTACATAGTGGAAGGTGTATACCTCTGGGTGTTTTTTATATTCTAGAGAAACACAGAAAAAAATATTGTGGTGTACTTATTTAAACTTTTATCTGAATCATGAGAACACTTAGTTTTCACAGATTTTTATATTTTGTTTCATGGGGATTATCACTCATTTCATAGCACAGGTATTTTCAGGGAGGCTAAATTTCTACCTAGCAGAGGGTTTGCCACTATTTTCCTTGCGATTGTATAAACTTCAGCTCATGACAACATATAAACGTGTACCAGCATGTCCTAAGTATGTTTAGTGTTATGATAAAGCACATATAAATTATAAAGTTTTATGTTTTTCTTGAGATAAGTTATCATGAAAGTCTGTACAACACTAGATATCTCCATGTAGTCCTTAAAAGAATTGTCCAAGCTGGGCATGGTGGCACACGCTTGTAATCTCAGTACTTTGGGAAGCGGAGACCGGAGAATCTGGGTTCATGGCCAGCCTCAGCTCTCTCTCTCTCTAGCCCTGTCTCTCTCTTTCTCTCTCTCTCTCTCTACTTAGTGAGGCCCTCAGCAACTTCTTGATACCCAATTTCAAATAAAGTATAAAAAAAAAATAGGGCCGGGGTTGTAGCGCGGAGGTAGAACACCCCTGGGTTCAATCCCCGGTACCGCAAAAAAAAAAAAAAATTGTCCAACACAAAGGTGATTTATGTATTTTTTATTTTATGAAAACTGGTACTCTAAATTTGTTGACATCTTGTTGAATGATAAGTGACAGTAATAACCTATTGATGAGATGTTGTTATAAAATTAAAAATAAATATAAAAGTTCTGTTGTGTCAACAAAACCATGATCTTTTTACAATGAGTGAGAATGTTAATGCTTATAGAATAAACTTATGCTAGAATCATTTTAAAAACAGGTGTTTGAGCCGGGCGTGGTGGCGCAGGCTTGTAATCCCAGTACTTTGGGAGGCGGAGACCGTAGGATCCGGGTTCATGGCCAGCCTCAGCTCTCTCTCTCTCTCTCTCTCTCTCCCTGTCTCTTTCTCTCTCTTTCTCTTTCTCTCTCTCTCTCTCCCTTTCTCTCTCCCTGTCTCTCTCTCTCTTTCTCTCTCTCTTTCTCTCTCTCTCTCTCTCTCTCTCTACTTAGTGAGGCCCTCCGCAACTTTGTGAGACCCGGTTTCAAAATAAAGGATAAAAAAATAGGGCCGAGTGTGTAGCGCGGAGGTAGAACGCCCCTGGGGTCAATCCCCGGTACCGCAAAAAAAACAGGTGTTTGGAATTGTGCCTATTTGTTATGGAATTATATTGTTATAATAAAGTTAGTAAGTTACTTCTAGTCTTACATAATACACACAAAAATTAAAAAGATCATTGAAAATAGAATTTTCTTGTCTCTTTAAAAGTGTTCTAAATGAAGAAATTCAGGAGAGGTTTAAAAGCAATTTATTGTCTGAATCATTTCCCATTTGTTTCTAAATATTTATCAGCAACATTTTAATAAGCCTATGAATAGTTTATTGTTTTAAATATCCTGATCAGCATAACATCATAACCAATACTGATGGCATTCTTTCTTTGAGATCTATACATCTTTCCAGGTATTTTTTTAAGTATGACAGTTATTAAAACACATTTGTGAAACAAAAAACTTGTATTAGAACTACATTATAAATTGTTGAACCACAAATTTCTAAATAAAGATGTCAAAAATAGAGAAGTATAATACATCACATATTTTTCATTAAAATATTATCAGATGGAAATACACACAATGGAATTCTACTCAGCAATAAAGAAGAACAAAATAACATCATTTACAAGAAAATGGAAGGATCTGGAGAACATTATGTTAACTGAGATTAGCCAATCACAAAAAGAGAAAGGTCGTATGTTTTCATTAATATGCGCAACCTAGGGAGTAGTGTGGACACAAAAGGGACTCTGGAGGATAATGGAGATCCCTCAGTGTAGCAAGGGAAGTAGTCTAAGGGAAGGAAAAGTCAAGAAAGAAGTCAAATCAATGGAATTACTACCCCATAAACAATGTGTACATATGAGAATATACCAACATCATTCTTGGTATTCCATATGGGGGGGAGGGGAGGACACTAAGAGCTGTGTGCCTGTATGTTAACATCAAATTGATATTCATTGTGATGTGAGACTACAATGCACCAATAAAACATGTTTAAAAATACTATCAGTGCTATAATTGGCTTAAGAGATTTTGTAATAATATAAAACTAAAATATACTATAAATCAGGCATGGTGTCACACACCTGTAATCCCAGTACTAGGGAGGTTGAGACAGAAGGATAGCAGGTTAAAGCCATTCTTTGTGGCTTAGCAAGACCCTATTTCAAAATAAAAAAAAAATAGGAGCTAGGTGTGTAGCTCAGAGGTAGAACACTCCTGGATTCAATTCCCAGTAACACACACACACACACACACACACTATATATATATATATATATATATATATATATATAGTACACACATACTATATATACATATATATATATATAGTACACAATATATATACTAATATATTGTTCTAAATTTCTAAGTTATTTCTTTTAAAATCTCCATCTGGATACATGCATTATAATGCATATAATATTTATAAGGATTTGACATTTATAGCTAAATTCATATTAATATTTGAAGAGATTCCTGGTCTTAGTCATTTCTATATCTTTATAGCTATGCACTCTTTCCTCAAAATATAATCTTGAAGATCCAACCACATATATCAATAAAACACATACAAAAATTGTTTTATTGAAGATGCATTTGCTTTGGGCTCTGAAACACATGTAAGAAATGCCAGTCATTCAGCTCCTTCTTGCCAGATTTCTCACAGTAGCTAGAAAGCCCTGGACACTGGCATCACATTTTGAAAGCATTAATCTAAATGACAGTTAAAGATAGCTCTCAATAAAGGCATATATTTTATGTTCCAAGTTTTAATTTTTTGTTGTTATTTTTTCGGTGGTACTAAAGATTGAACCCAGGGACATTCTAATTCTGAGCAACACTCTCAGTCCTTTGTTTAAATTAAAACAAATTTTTTAAAAAATTTTGAAACAGGGTCTCACTAAGTTAGCATGCCCTGGCCTCAAACCTGTGATTCTCCTTTCTCAGGGTACAGGAATTACAGACACGCTACAGTGCTGGGCTGCATTTTTAATCTTCTATTTCTGTAAATATGTTTTTCTGTTCTAGTAATTCAGTCTTCCTCTTCCCAGCAACATCCTAATAGCATAGTGCTTCATTTAGGAGCCACCAAACACCAACAGAAATTTAATTTTTGACATTCACTGGTATTCTGAATTTAAGTTTGATCAAAACTGTCAAATTCTTAAAGCATAAATCCATGTTCCATGTATAGGAGTTATGGGGATCAATTCAGTCACACCACATTTTATTTCCTGACCTCCCTTCATTTGGAAGGTATTTCTGAAAATCTTGCCTGTAGATCCCTTGACATAGAAAATAGTGAGTTCAGCCCAGTGATGCTGATTGAACCAGACTTAGGAGCTTGATCTGCCCTTGGGCTATATAGTTATCCAGGGGAGGTATTGAGAATTCCTCTCCCAGCAAGTGTTTCTCTATCAGCAGACACCCATTTCAACTATCATTCTTCCTGGGCTTGATGTTGGGCACTGATGAGTAATGATTGACAGAGTGATTTTGACTTTCCAGTGGCAGACTATTTTAAGTCTGAAATAGAGAAAAGCCAGTAGTCCCTACAGTCTTCCTAGACTAATGCTCAGCTTGGAGAGAGCCATACCTTATTCTCTGCTTTTATGACTTAATTATTTGTGCATATTTAACAAGCTATAATGGCACCTAAGAAATCCTTAGTCTACATAAAGTCATGAGATATACTTTCCTGGCATATAGTCAAGTCATAATTATTAATAGTTATTTAAAGTTCAATAAGTACTTCTAAATTTTCTTATATTTAAAATAAACTGTAATTTAAAATAAACTGTAACTTTAATTAATAGCAGGTATTAATTCAGATCACAAATAATTCAAACAGGAAATACATATAGATGGTGAAAATTTTTCTAAATTATTAATAATTACATTACAATATCTTTATATATATTTTTAAAGTTATAGACACAAATTTTTATAATAACTCTTGTCCAGGGTACCCTTTAAGAAATAATTCTCTCCCACTTAATTAGCTGGCAATCAAATTCCATGGCTTCACATCTCCAGCTACAGGGTTGGTTATGTGTCTTGGTTTATCTGATTGACTTCATGTAATGCTTGAAAGGCTATCAAGTAAAGGCAAGCAGATTTGTTCCATGTTGCTCCAAATTTCAGGCAAGAATAATGGACAGACTTCAAAAGAAACAACTTCCAACACAGTAAGAGATTTTCTTTATCTTTATACTTTTATTGGAGTGTTTTAGTCTCACATAATAACGTAGTTCATAGTGATAGTGACACACATGCACATAGCACTTGGTGGGCTTTCCCCCATCTTCCTTTACCCCCCTTTCACATTCAGGATATTGAGATTGATACTAGTATCCTCACATATGTACATCATGTCCATGGAAGTGATTCCTTCATTGATTCTCCCTCTCCATCTTTTCCTAGACCACGCCCCTGCCTTCACTGGGGTCTCTCCTCCATTATTTGAAGTCTCCCTGGTCTCCTGATTACTCCCTAGCTTCTGCATATGAGAGAAAACATACAACCCTTCACTTTTTGAGACTGGCTAATCTCACTTAACATAATGTTTCCGGTCCATCTATTTTCCTCCAAATGACATAATTTTGTTCTTTATTGCTGAGTAGAATTCCATTGTGTATATATTTATAATTTTGTAATCCATTCATCTGTTGATAGACACCTAGGTTGGTTCCATAATATGGCTATTGTGAATTGTGTTGCTATTAACATGGATATACCTTTATTACTGTGATATTTTTATTTCAGTCCCTTTGGAAAGATACACAGAAGTGATATAGCTGGAGCATATGGTGGATCAATTCCCAATTTTCTGAGGAATCTCCACACTTATCTCCATAGTGGCTGCACTAATTTGCAATTCCATCAAAAGTGTAGAAAATATCCTATTTTCCCACATCCACACCAGCATTTATTGTTATTTTACTTCTTGATGATTGCCATTCTGATTGGGGTTAGAAGCAATCTCAGTGTAGTTTTTTATTTGCATCTCCCTGATTGCTAATGATGTTGAACGTTTTTTATGTACTTATTAGCCATTTGTATTTCTTCTTTTGTGAAGTGTCTATTTAGTTCTATTGGCCATTTCTTGATTGGTTTATTTGTGTTTTTTTAGTATTCTTTTAAGCACTTTGAATATTCTAGATATTAGTCCTCTATCAGAGAAATAGCTGGCAAAGATCTCCCATTCTGTAGGCTCTCTCTTTAGACACTTGATGGTTTCCTTGATCAGAAAATTTTTAGTTTAATGCCATCCCATTTATTAATACTTGTTTTAATTTCCTGAGCTTTGGGAGTCTTATTGAGGAAGTTTATCTCTGTGCCTATATGTTGGAGTGTTGAATGTATGCCCTCCTCTAGTAATTTCAAAGTCCATGGTCTAATTTCCAGATCTTTAATCCATCCTGAGTTGACTCTTGTGCAGGGTAAGAGGTAGAGATTTAATTCCATTTTTCTACCAATGGATAACCAGTTTTCCCAACACCACTTGTTGAAACAGCTGCCTTTTCTCCAACATATTTGTCTGGCACCTTTGCCAAAAATCAGTTAGCTATAAGTGTGTAGATTTGTTTCTGTATCTTCTATTCTGTTCCACTCGTCTATATGTCTGTTTTTGTGCCAATACCATGCTGTTTTTGTTACTATATCTCTATAGTATAATTTGAAGTCAGGTATTGTGATGCCTCCTGCATGATCCTTATTTGTGAGAATTGCTTTGACTATTCTGGGTCTTTTGTTTCTCCATATGAAATTTAGGACTAATTTTTCTAACCCTGTGAAGAATGACATTGATATTTTGATAGGGATTGCATTGACTTTGTAGATCACTTTTGATAGAATGGCCATTTGGATAACATTTATTCTGCCTATCCAAGAGCAAGGGAGATCTTTCCATCTTTTAAGATATTCTTCAATTTATTTCTTTAGTGTTTTATAATTTTCATTGTAGAGGTTTTTACCTCCTTGGTTAGGTTTATTTCTAGGTATTTTATTGTTTTCGAGGTTATTGTGAATTAAATTGTTTTCTGGATTTTTTTCAGTCAATTTATGGTTGCCATATAGAAAGCTACTGATTTTTTTAGATTGATTTTGTATCCTGCTACTTTGCTGAATTTGTTAATCAGCTCTAGTAGTCTTTTGGCTGAGTTTTTTTGGGTCTTCTAAATATAGGATCACATCATCTGCAAATAGAGATAATTTCAGTTCGTACTTTCCTATTTGAATTCCTTTGATATCCTTCTCTTCCCTTTTCGCTCTTGCAAAATTCTTGAGTACTTTACTGAAAAGGAGTGGTGAGAGTGGGCATCCTTGTCTTGTTCATGATTATAAAGGGAATTCCCACAGTTATTCCCAATTCAATATGATGTTGGCCTTGAATTTATTGTATATTGCCTTTTTGATGTTAAGTGAGTTCTTTCTATTGCAGTTTTTTAATATAAATGGGTGTTGGATTTTGTCAAATGCTTTTCAGCATCCATTGAGATGATCATGTGATTTTTGTCCTTAGTTCTATTTATGTGGTGAAGACATGTATTGACCTGCATGTGTTGAACCAGTCTTGTATCCCAGGATTCAAACCAAGTTTGTCATGGTGTACAATTTTTTGATGTGGTTTTTAATGTGTATCGCTAATATTTTGTTTAGAATTTTTGCATCTGTGTTCATAAAAGATATTGGTCAGTGATTTTCTTTTCTTGAGAGATCTCTATGCAGTTTTGGTATTAATGTGATGTAGGCCTCATAGAAGGAGTTTGGAAGGATTCCATCTCTTCCAATTTCACAAAATAACTTTTGAAGTATTAGGTTTGTTTCTTCTATAAAAGTTTTATAGAATTCAGCTGGGAATCCATGTGGACCTAGGCTTTTCTTTGATGGAAATTTTTTATTACTGTTTCTATCTCTTTGCTTGCTATTGGTTGGCCCACCAGCCCACAAAATAGCAATTCAAATTATGGATTGAAATTGGACAAAATACAATGGTTCCCTAAAACCTAATTCTGACCAATCATAAAGGAAGATATGGTGAACCTCAGTAAGATTTAGAAGCCCATATCTCAAGAGTTTGTGTGGTTTCTCTCTTTTGGGGACCACTCCCCCTGTGTGCCAGGGAGCTGTTTTTGTTTTCTATCTTTTCCTTACTTAAAATAAAATTTTACATTTCTATACCTTTCTCTAGTCTTGGACTTCATTCATCAAAATTGACTGGACAAGAACCCTATAAGAAGAGACAGCCCCATTTCAGTCAGAATATTCTGTATATGTCTATTAGGTACATTTGCTTTATAGTGTTCTTTAAGTCTGAAGAATCTTTACTCATCTTTTGCCTGGAAGATTGATCTAGTGGTGTGAAGGTTGTTTTGAAACTTCCCAATTTTATTGTGTTTGGATCTATTTGAGACCTAATGTCCTAAAGAGTTTGTTTTATAAAAGTGGGTGTGCCCACACTTGGGGAATAAATGTTTACTATCATCACATCTTCTTGTTGGATTATTCCTTTTATTAGGAAGAAGTGACCCACTTTGTCTCTTCTGATAAGTTTTAACTTAAAGTCTGCTTTTTCAGATATGAGTGTTGCTACCCCTGCTTGTTTTTGGTCTCCATATGTATGGTATATCTTTTTCCATCCTTTCACCTTTAACCTATGGATGTCTTTGCATTTAAGGTGAGTTTCTTGAAAGCAGCATGTAGTTGGATTATGTTCTTTAATCCACATTGCGAGTCTATGCCTTTTAATTGAGGAGTTCAGACCTTTGGCATTCAGTGTTACTATATATATATATTTTTTTTGCGGTACCGGAGATTGAACGCAGGGGCGTTCTACCTCCGTGCTACGCCCCTGGCCCTATTTTTTTATACTTTATTTTGAAACCGGGTCTCATGAAGTTGCAGAGGGCCTCACTAAGGAGAGAGAGAGAGAGAGAGAGAGAGAGAGAGAGAGAGAGAAAGAGAAAGAGAAAGAGAGACAGGGAGAGAGAGAGCAAGAGAGCTGAGGCTGGTCGCGAACCCGGATCCTCCGGTCTCCGCCTCCCAAAGTACTGGTATTACAAGCGTGTGCCACCACGCCTGGCTTCAGTGTTACTATTGAGAGATGATTTTTGTTTCCTGTTATTTTGAGTTATATTTTCTTTGTAATATGGCATTATTACTTCTTCACTTAGTTGCCCATCTGCTGGAATTTCCCCCTTCTCTTGTTCTAGTATTTATTTCTTTTTTCTTATTTGTGTTTTATTTCTTTAAGTGTTTTCTCTAGTGCTGGCTTGGTAGTCATGAGTTATTTTAGTTTCTGCTTGTCTTGGAAGGTTTTTATTTCTCTGTTAATTTTGAATGATTCTTTGCTATATATAGGGGTCCTGATTATAATTTTTCTTTCAATATTTAGAGTAAATCCTACCACCCTCCTGACTTTCATGATGTGGGTTGTGAAGTCTGGAGTGATTTTTATTGTTTCTTTCCTTGAATGTTACCCATTCTTTTGTTTTTGATGTATTTAAGATTGTTTTCTTGGCCTCTCTGTTAACCATTTTGATTATTATGTGGTGTGGAGAAGTTCTTCTCTGATATTGTCTTGTTGGTTTTCGAAATCTCTCCAGTACATGGATATCCAACTCTTTTTCTATGTTTGGGTAATTCTCTGATATTATTTCTCTGTAGAGATTTCTGATTCCATTGGTTTGTGCTTTTCAATGCCTATTATCCATTATCCATATATCTTGAATATTTTGGTCATTATTTTATTGTATTCTCTATACTTATTTTTTGGAGTACTGGGGCTTAAACCTACAGTCATTTTACCTCTGAGCTACACCCCCAGCCCTATCTTTCATTCCCTATTTTGAAACAGGGTCTCACTAAGTTGTGGAGAGCCTCACTAAGTAGCTGAGGATGGCTGTAAACCTGGATCCTCTGGTCTTAGCCTCCCAAGTAGTGGGATTACAAGCATGCGCCACCATGCCCGGCTATATTCTCTATACTTTTGACTATGTGGTCAGTTTTGAATGAGCGGTCCTCCAAGAATGAGACTTTATTTTTCATGTGGTCTAGTCTGCCAGAGGTAGTTTCTATTCAGGTTTTTATTCATTTATCATCTCTTTCATTCCACTCAGAGCTTCTTTTTGCTTCTTACTTATGACCTCCATTTCTCTATTCATATTTTCTTTCATAATCTGTATACTCCTCTGATTTCATTTCTGAGGCCTTTGATTATATTGAAAATCAAAACTGAGAATTCTCCTGGCTTTTTCTGCAGCTCAGTATTGGTGATCTTTTTTGCTATTGAGTTGTGGGAATTTGTTGTTTCCTTCTTGGCCTTTGATCTCATGTTTTCTGAATTCTCAGGTTTGTATCTCTTTTGACTTGGCATCCTCTTCTTCTTTGTGCAAGTGTCCTATGTCTATGTGTTATCCCTTTTCAGTAAGACCTATTCTGGGGATATATATTTGCCTCAATGAATCTGTTTCATATAATCAGACTTTTGTTTTCTTTCTTTCTTTTTTTCTCATGTTGCTGGGGATTGAACTCAGGGGCATTCTACGTCCAAGCTACACCCCTATTTTTTCTTTTATTTGGAAACAGGTTCTCACTAAGTTGCTAGCAGCCTCACTAAATTTCTCTGGCTGACTTTGAACCTGTGATCCTCCTGTCTCAGCCTCCTAAATACTGGGATTACAGGCATGTTCCACCATACCTGGAATAATCAAACTTTTGAGTTAGTCCCCCAGAACCTTTTTATCAGAATACAGTTTTTAGTACAGGCAAGCAGGAGTCTCTGATTGGCTGCAGGCCTTCATGCTCTTTGGACCCAAAATCAGCAGGGCTAGAGACTATAGTGTTCTGTTCAGAGCCTGTGGCCTACTGGTTGGGATGTAATGTTCCACAGACACCAGCACTGCTCTGATGGCTGAGAACCCATGAAACCCTGAAGAGTGCTGATCTCTGGCATCTGTGGTCACTGGCATAGGCTCAGCAGGGCCAGAAACTACTATGTTCCAAATTTGTCACTCAGCTGGCTGAGCTTTGATAGCCCAGGGACACCTATGCTGATCTGCTGGTTGTGATCATATGGAGCGATGTCACTCACTGGAATACCTGATCTAGGCACAAACCCTGCTGGCATGGAGAGTGTTGTTTTCTTAGCCTATACCTGCGATCATGTGAACCTCTGCTGGCCCGTGGCCTCCCTGCTTTCAGAGCAGGGAAAGGTTGTATCATTCTGAGCCTGGGGCTTGGGGGACTCAGTTATTTAGCCCCAAGGACACCACTGCTGCTCTGGGCAGCTGCCATCATGTGAGACCTTGCTGGCTTCTGGCCTTGGTGCTTATGGCACCCAAACATTGCCAGGTGCTAGTTTATAGCATTTTGAGCCTGCAGCACAGTCGCAGACACCACTGCTGAGAGTCCTGTGATGATTGCTAGATACCCTGCAGGAGCACAGCAAACTGCGGACCCTAAGTCCCCACTGTCCCCCTGAGTGTCCCTAGGGACTGTCATCTAATTCAAATTTCTGCTGTGTCTAACTGTAGACCCACTCCCACCTCCACAGGGATGATTTACCAAGTCATACGCTCTGTTAGTCCGTTTGTTGCCATGCAAGCCCTTGTAGCTATACAGACTTCCTCTGGGATGGTTGGTAAGCTCACAGACTTAATGAGTACCATTTGGGTCCCTGCAGGAAGGGATGTATTCAGCTGTAGACACAGGAGTTCACTAACTGGTTGGTCTGTAGGTTCATGGTGGTCTTGATGAGGCGAGTTGTATCCACTCAGTTCCCTGCAGGAAATCCTGGTGTTTCTTGGTCAAGTTCAGCTGCAGCTGCAGGAGTTTTCTGTATGGTTTGGCTGGGTGATGTGAAGAATTGCAGTCTTGAGGCTTTTGAGCATGGAGAGAAGAATGCAATTGCTTTTGATAATGGTTTTCTAAAATTACTGGCTCTACAAGATTCTGCTTCTTCTTTGCTGGAGTTGGTCTCTGAGAGCCACTGGATCCCAGCAGCCAACACCCACCACCCCTGGTGCTGGCTTGCCAAGGTGGTACTCACCTCTGCTCTCCACTCTCTGCTCATAAGATGAGACATGTGGAGCTCATTTCAGTCATCTGCTCTCTCTGCTGATTCCAATTCTATCATATTTTGACTCTCTTTCTTCTGTTGAGTTCTGACTCCTTTTCTTCTCTTGCCCAGAAGCAGTCTTCCCACTGATTGAGTTCCAAGTCTTGGAGCAACCAAAATGCATTATCTTTCTCTATTCCACCATCTTTAATTCCATGACAGTAGACCTTAGCAACTTTGTGAGCAGAGAAAATGGTGAAAGTAATAAGGTTTGAGCAACCATAGCCTTTTTGTTAATATAATTTATTTAAATTCAAGTTTATATTATTTTATTTTGATAGTGCTGTTTTTTATTCAAAATATTTGTGAGAAATTATTAGCTTGTTCATGAGTGTCAGTATGAGCCAGTCCTAGCATATCTCCCTCTTTGATCTGTCCATTTGTATGTTATTTATATTGCTATCATCACTGATGTAGTTCAGAATCTTATTATTTCTTACTAATACAATTGCATGAACCTCTAAATTTAACTTTAGCAGTCAGGCATGGTGGTGCATGCTTGTAATCCCATTACTTGGGAGGCTGAGACCAGAGGATTCAGGTTCGCGTCCAGTCTCAGCTACTTAGTGAGGCCTCTGCAACTTAGTGAGACCCTGTTTCAAAATAAAGAATACAAAATAGGGCTGGGGCTGTAGCTCGGAGTAGAATGCCCCTGGGTTCAATCCCCAGTACCACCAAAAAAATGAATAAATAAATAAATTTAACTTTTGCTATCCTTTCTTCATTCAGCCTTTTTTAAAGTGTTTTTCTAATTTTTGAATCCAAATTGCATAATACTGTCAAAGTAATTATTCCAAAGTATGTCTATAATTATTAAGAAATTCTGTTCAAAGCATAGTTTCTTGTTAGAGAAAAAATAACATATGAATAACTTGGAAAGGATGAGAGCTCCTCAAGTATCTTACCTCAGTGTAATTTCCAGATTAATTATTTTTCCTCTGTGAGGATATGTTCCCAGTCACTAAGGGTGTCATTATAATATCATGTTACTAGATTATTTAAATCAGTTTGGTATATTCCATTTATAATAATTTATTTATTTATTTATTTATTTTTTTTTTTTTGGTGGTAGTACTGGGGATTGAACACAGGGGCATTCAACCTCCGCGCTACGCCCCCAGCCCTATTTTTTATACTTTATTTTGAAACCGGGTCTCACGAAGTTGCGGAGGGCCTCACTAAGGGGAGAGAGAGAGAGAGACAGAGAGAGATAGAGAGAGAGAGCAAGAGCTGAGGCTGGCCGCGAACCCGGATCCTCCGGTCTCTGCCTCCCAAAGTACTGGGATT
>PVJS01024857.1:0-28326 GCA_004027185.1 Glis glis
GACCCTGTTTCAGAAAAAAAAATAAAAAGGGCTGGGAGTGTAGCTCAGAAGTAGTATGCCCCTGGGTTCAATCCCTAGTACCTCACACACACAAAATATTATTTAAAACCAGGTACAGCCAGGCGTGGTGGCACACATTTATAATCCCAGTACTTGGGAGGTGGAGATCGGAGGATCCGGGTTCACGGCCAGCCTCAGCTACTTAGTGAGGCCCTCCACAACTTAGTGAGACCCTATTTCAAAATAAATAATAAAAACAATAGGGCTGGGGGTGTAGCTGGGAGGTAGAACGCCCCTGGGTTCAATCCCTGGTACCAAAAACAAACAAACAAACAAACAAACAGGTACAGCCACTGTTTGGAGACCTTGGCTTTTCTGAGTCTCCAAAGATTCTCTGCATCCAAAGAGTTGAAAGAGAGGTGAATGGTTCCAGGGCCTTACAATAGTGACCTATGCAGACTGCTTCAATATTCCCCAGCTTTAATAAGGGACATTTCTCAGCTCAAATTTCTCAGCTCATTTCAAAGCCAAATGAAAAGACATGAGTAATGGTAGCATGTCAGAAAGAGAGAGAACAAGTATTACTGTAACTTACTGTTAACCACTGGTTATCTAGTAGTTCCTTAGCTGTGATTCTGTGAGCAGGATCTACTTTCATAAGTTGTTTCAAAACACTTTTAGCTGCAAATAAGGGGAAAATACTGAAAATTTTATTTCTCTTAACTATAATTAATGCCATACATTTTCTAATTTATTTAGGATTAGCTCTGTATAACATGAAAGAAAGATGCCAAGTATCATCAGTATAAATACCTAATAAATAATTAAAGGTTAAAGTGAAGTTTTATTGCATGGATTACCTAGCTTAATGGTCTATAATAAAAATAGCTAGAGGATCAGCAAATTTCCTCTTTAATTATTACTATGTATTTTTCTGGGGTTTTTTTGGAAGTTTGACTGAACAATCACAATGAAGATCTCACTATTTCTACAAGTAAATAGCATTTATTTACAAAGTAAATTTTATGACTAAACAGATTTAAAACAGTTTTATTACTGGCCAACTTTCCTATATTAATTATATTTGCTTCATAACACATCTATACTTACCAGAATCACTTATGGAATCCCAGACCGGATCTTCAAAATGCAGTTCTCCCTTCCTTATTAACTCAAAAAGCTTATCTTCTTTGTTTGCCAAAAAGGGTGGTTCTCCACATAATCTAAACAAAGGCAATCATTTTGTCTAAATGTTTAAAAAGTAATCAAAATAAGGCTATTAAAAATTAAGTTTTAGCCAGGTATAGTGGCACATGCTTTTAATCTCAGTACTTGGGAGGCTGAGGCAGGAGGATTACAGGTTCAAGACCAGCCTCAGAAGTCTAACAAGACCCTGTCTCAAAACAAAAAATAAAAAGGGTCGGGGGTGTAGAGTGGAGGTAGAATGCCTGTGGGTTCAATCCCCAGTGCAGGACTTGGAAGTAGTGGACCCTGTTATTTAAATAAAGGACAGGAGGAGAGGGACCTCTCTGGATCTAAGAAGGGAAGCAATGGGGTGCTTTTTCCAAGATCGGTGCTAGGCTCTTATCTCAATATTAAGAAAAATGACGTGGTAGAGGCAGTAAGTACGCACTGAAACCTCTAGATTTGTAAATGACCCAAAGCTCTTCAAGATGGGGAAACACTAAGCTTAAGTGGGGTTAAAATACAGGAAGTATGTGTGTGTAAGTGCACAGTAACAGTGGCAACTAATAGGGGAGAAATACCTGTGTGATCAAGGTAACAACGGCTTAAGATGCATAATGCAAACTGGACTTATGGAAACATACAATGAGTTATCGGAGTCTAATGAAAGTTTTCAGAGTCTAATGGCCATGTAAGAGTTTAATTCATGGTAAAATAATATACAAAATGTTACTAATACTACTAATAAACCAAGAATAACCCTGGGCATTTCTATAGGCTCTGAGCCAAAACCAAAAAACCATTAACATGGCCACAACTCTATAACAACGGTATACAAAATGAAGGTCTAGAAGCTGGGTACACATAACAACCAACACCAGTAAAACCAAGAGCAATGTGTATAAAGTAAACATGGGCCTGTTTGTACATTCTACAATACAGAAACTATGTATCTTTAGCATCTTTTAAATAGAATATGGCAAGTCTATGAAACTATTGTTTCAATATTTGATCTAGGCCAAAACTACAAAAATAATTATGTTGAAAAGTTGAGTTCAATTCTTCAGAGTACATTCTCACTAAATGTTAGCCATCATCATTAATTTCAACCCCAACACCTATGGGCACCCAGTAGACAACCAGACAAGCCCAATGACAGCCAGACAGAAGTTGTAGCCAGACTCATCACAGAGAAAATTCTGTACGTCTATTCCTCAATTTTCAGGATATTTTCCCACTTTACTATTAAAAGAATAAAGTGGCATAATTCCATTACATTTCTCAAATTGCAGTCTATTCTTAATATAATCATCTTTGAACAGTTACATTTTTACTGTCTTTCTTTAGTTATATTTTTCAAGTTATCTAAAAACCTAACTCATGAACGCTTTCTGAATAAGTCAAAATTTTATAAATATTTTTATGATGATGACTTTCCCAGGGAACAAACTTACTTTCATTCTAGTAGTTTATAAAACTAGGCTAGCCAATAGAGTTATTTAATTACCAATAGGTTCTTGTTAAGAGATCAGTATTTATTCGATTGTTATGCGAACTCCTATTTTAATACTTTTTATTTCTCCAGTTCATTCTGACCATCTTCCCTCTCATCTTATTTGCCTTGCTGTTGTTTAGTTGTAAAATGCAATCTAAAAAGCCAGAGAGAAAAAACAGCCAGAAATATGGCTTTGTGGACAATTACAGTGTATTATAACAAGTACAGGCCAGCAAAAGCCCAGCTCATTGAGCCTGTTATCTACCAGTGATATGCACATCCACCAATTTCTTAGCTGCCCCTGCATAGCCTGACGAGCATGCAACTATAGCTTAAGGGCTACGTTTTTAAAATTCCACTTTTTTCCTTTGCAATTTTATTTACACAAAATGTATCTAATGGTTGGTCAATCAGCAGCATATGGAATTTTATGACAGCAATTTTCTTGCACATCCAGAAAAGGGAATCCAAGACATGAAAAATGCCTCTTAAAATTCTATTCTTTTCTTTTGCATTCATAGGGATCAAAATGGCAAAGGATAGTAACTATAAAGAGTATTTATTTATGTTAATTTCACCTTGAGAAAATATGTTATCATTGTCCAATTAAGTAGAAATGAATCGAAGGTAAGTGATAAACAAGAAAATAGCCCCCCTGGAGAAGGTAATGTGTTTGTGCTCTTGGTGAGGGAATTATCTACAACACCACTGAGCACCGATTAATAAATAGACACTGCTTAGCTAAGAGTCTACTGGAAAGAAAAGAAGATGTTATTATGATGATATGCAGTCACATCTGGAGCAGAAAAATTAAAATGATATCTTCAAGAAAGACAAAGATTTTAAAGATGGGAAATACATGCACTTTTCTTAACACCAAATCCAAACTAATAAGGCAACAAACATGCTGGGGATGTATCTCAGTGGTAGAGTACTTGTCTAGTATGCGAGAGGCCCTGGGTTCAAATCCCAGCATAGGAGGAAAAAGCAGACAACACCACATGAGTTGATGAATTGTGTACTATTAAGATTATACATGTTATACGTGACTGGCCTAGAAAGTCTTAAAAGTACAAAAGGTTAATTTAAAATAGTTACATTTTAAAGACTGAGGCTCAGAATTTTTGCCCTAGGATTCTAATAGGCACAAAACAATGATCAAAAACTTTGTGAATACATGTATACGTTATGCTATCTAAGCAATGATGTGTGTTGACCAGCTGAGTTACAGCGACAATCACATCATCCAATTTCTACTGCCTGTGCATTCCATTTCACAGAGCTGTGAAAATGTAACTACTGTGATGTCAATATTTAGAAACGATCTGGAAGAGGTAGTACACAGTAAAATCTTCAATACAACCATAAAACCAATGTTGCATCAACATGAAAATGTTCACATTCACCAAGAGGCAGAACAATGGTCACTAACTTCTCAGAACACCTCTTAGACAATTCACTTAATTCAATTTAACAAACATATTGAGCAGTGAATCTGTGCCTACTATTATATCAGACACCAGGGAGGCAAAGACAAATAATCTAAGATCTCTGTCTTTCATGAAATTTAGAACAAGGAAAACAGATATGATATATATAATTTACAATATAATCTAGTTTTTAAATGCAGTATTGTTCACACATCAAAGTAAATAATTAACTATCAATTTTACACATGTGCAAATCCTCCTGATGTTTTATTGTTTTTTTTTATTTCAATGTTACTGTTTTTTCATGCATTTTTGTATGATGTCTTAAATCCTCTGTGGAATGCAGAAAGGCAGATACATAGTAAATGTAGTATAGTAACTCTGCTGGGGAACAGGAGTTAGGGAAATAGATGGCTTTATTGTGTGAGCTGGACCCACCCAGAAGAGAGGTTCGTAGAGAAGAAAAGAGTGTACATGCAACACACAACCCCCCCCCCAACGCATGCAATGGGGTGTGTTTAAGCAGTGAGAATTACCTAGAGTCACCACAGAATAGGGTAGGTGTCTGGGAATACACAGCCAGCCCAAGATTGGAAAGGCATGCTGGAGTCAGGTCATGAAAGACTTGCTAGGCCAGGCCATGCCAGGATGCTCTGATATTTTTTGATAGCAAGGAGTATCAGAGGTTTTTAAATCAAGAAAGTAGTATGATCAGATTTATGATTTAGAAAGACAACCCTGACAGCTGTGTAAAAGATGACCTGGGGAGGGTGACCAGAGGCAGGGAGAACAGTCATAAAGACCCAGTCATATCCTAGAAAAGGGATTATAAAGAGAAATGGTATAGGTGCAGAGAAATCAAAGAATATGTAAGGACTCTTCAAAAGAAAAATACACAGGACTTGGGGTTTCACTGCATCTTGAGAGAGAAAGAACGAACAAGAAAGAACGAACAAGAATCATGCAGGGTTTTAGTAGCATTATGAAAACTGGGAAGTGTAGAACACTCCCTAGATCCTGAGGGAACCTCACAGAAGCTTTCTGTTTGCAGAAAGCGATCGGGAATCGGGAAAGTGTTAAGGACAGTTTTTCACGTTGCTCGGATCATACAGTGTATTGTTGCATTTATAGATCAATGAAAAGCAAAGCTGAAAGTTATAAATTTACAGTATTAAAAAATACCTAAGGGATGAACCTGACAACTAATAAGAGAGCTTTTAGAATGACTTCCCAATTGGTTTTTAAATCACTTTTAAAAAAATATATTGCTTAGCTTTAATTTAAAATCTATGTCATTCTACTGTTAGAGACTATCCATTTATTTTATACTGTACATTTAGCAGGCTACTTACAAAATGTACATTATGACACCTATGCTCCAAATGTCACACTGCTGGCTATAGTCGTGGGCATTGATAACTTCAGGTGCTGCCAAATAAGCAGAAATAAAATAATATTAATAATACAATAAATGACTTTTAGATGCTTAAACACAAAGCATGAAAAATGTGATGTGTTGTAATTTATTCCCCCACAGGGAAAAAAAGAACTAACAGCAGATGTTAAATGAATAATGTACAGGCCTTAACAATTGATGTCACTGTAGCCTCCCTTCTATCATTTAGAGTGTAATGGAACGATGGCATAAACCGTATAACTAAATGTACTACTCTTTATTCCTGTGAAATTGTTAAGAAATGATTTTGCAAGATTGTGTAGTTATAGTGGAAGACAACAATATCTCAGCCCTTTCCCCAAAATAGAATTGAATACATGCCTTAAGTACATGTAATTTCAAGCAAGCCCAATATGTAGAAATCTGAATTCACAGAAAAACTAAATGGTTATAAATCACTTTAGTAAAAGAATAATAATAATAATAACATCACAGCACTCCTATGACAGAATATAAATTATTTCACACATTTTCTAAATGAGAAAACCAAGGCAAAGAGAGAGCTCCTACAAGATTGAATCAAAAAGTCAATTAGTCACAGGATAGAAGTAGGTGGTTCTAGGTATTTGTGACTGCCCCAACTCTGTGTTTCTTGCTATATAAAGGGGTTCACAATAGGGTTCCTTGAAACAACCTTGTCAAAGTAGCACCAGTCTTTTAACTTTAAGGGAGCACATATTTTAAAGATTAGATTTTTGGTTTTTGGTGGGTTTTTTTTTTGTTTGTTTTTTGTTTTTATTTTTTGTTTTTTGTTTTTGCAATGGCTGGTTTTGTGTGTGTGTGTTGATAAGGACTGAACCCAGGGGCATTCTACCTCTAAGCTACACCCCTGGACCTATTTTATTTTATTTTTTTTAATTTTGAAACAGAGTCTCAGTAACTTGCTGAGGGTCTTGCTAAATTGCTGAGGCTGTCCTCAAATCTGCCATCCTCTTGTCTCAGCCTCCTGAGTACTGGGATTATAGGCATGTACCATCATACCTGGCAATAACCGACTTTGTAAAAAAATCACATATGATATTGCAGGAAAATGTTCATTTTACCTCTATAGCTATGGATCAGATATCTTTTTAAAGAAAAAAAGAAAAGGTAGACAGTTATAAACATAAAAATAATATATATATATATATATATTTCAACAAAACTTTAAAATTTACAAAGTACTTTTGCATAAATTGTTATTGATATAAATCAAGTTAAAAATCCTGAGATGGGTATATAGGCATTAGAATTCTTCTGTCAATAAAAAACTAAGGCTGAAATATAGTAAGTGACTTGACTAAAGTCACACAGCTAGAGTGCCTCCCACAGGAAAACTATGTGTTTATCTTAGAAAACAGCTTCAAAATCCCCCACTTACACCACACACACACACACACACACACACACACACACACACACACACACCTTTTATAATAACTACTACAGACAAACGGAATTTCATTTCCTTTTTTTTCCTCTACCTATGGTTAAAGGAAGGAAAAAGCATCACAAAGAAGTCAAAAGATAAACAGAAGAATGAGGAAAGGCTAAACTATAATTAACAAACTGAGTACTGTGTCTCCTAATGATTACAAATTTGCTACTTAATATTTTCCTTTAAGCAACTGCTGTACTTGGATTCTTTAACAGTACTTAAAATCTTTAAATATTGCTTCATTAAAGTGCAAGTCATTCCATGGCCATGTGTCTGTCACAAGGGCAAATCCTGTGATTAGATTCGATGAAGGCTGGCCGTATTGATGCATCACGCAGCGGGGGCGAGGGATGGCTGGTCTCCGCTTTTTCAGAGTGTTCTTAATTATCAGGGGCATTTCTACTAGCATTGTCATCTCAGCCCTCGGGGAGACAGAAGCCAGGATAACTGTGCCAAGGAGCCATTTAGGAAGTCAGCAACGC
The DNA here is from genome assembly GCA_004027185.1 of Glis glis. Lineage (NCBI taxonomy): Eukaryota > Metazoa > Chordata > Mammalia > Rodentia > Gliridae > Glis > Glis glis. The sequence goes on from PVJS01024857.1 coordinate 7,466, forward strand.
TCCACAAACCATCTGTCTTCTCTCTCGTTCTCTCACTTGTTATCAGTGTAGACAACTAATAAGCAGGCATAAAACTCAGGGTGCGCAGATATATTTTCCCCATGTAACTACAGACCAGATGTCTTTTGCCAACAGGAAGATATGAACAGAATCTAAAGTAGCCTTTTTCCAAATAAGATAAAACAATTTAAAAACTTTATGCATTAAGTAGGCAAAAAGCAATGAACTAGGTATACTTTCAGCAATAAAAATGAATAAACTACCAATACAACAACATGCATAAAGTTTCAAAATCATTATGTGGAACAGAAGAAGACTGACACAAAGGAGTATATACTGTACACTTCAATTTATATGGAATTCTTGATGAACAAAACTGACTTGTGGTGATTGAAATCAATGGTTTTTGGGTCCCAGGCAGGGCACTGATGAAAGGCACACAGAGGAACTTTCTGGGGTAATAAAAATGTTCTTTATCTTCATTGAGGTAGTAATTACATGAGTATATAAAGTTGTCAAAACTCATTGAACTTTACATTTAAAAGGTGTGCATTTTGTCAGGTGTGGTGGTGCACACCTGTAATCTCAGGACTTGGAGGCTGTGACAGGAAGACTGCAGGTTTGAGGCCAGCCTCAGGAACTTAGTGAGACTCTCAGCAACCTAGCAAGACCATGTTTCAAAACAAAAAATAAAAAGGGCTGGGGGTGTAGCTTAGAGGTAGAATGCCCTGGGTTCAATCCCCAGTACCATATACACACCAAAAAAGTGTGCATTTTATTGTATATAAATTATATTTCTATAAAGTAAATTTTTTTTTTGCGGTACTGGGGATTGAACCCAGGGGCGTTCTACCTCCGCGTTATGCCCCCAGCCCTATTTTTTTTATACTTTATTTTGAAACTGGGTCTCACGAAGTTGCAGAGGGCCTCACTAGGTAGAGAGAAAGAGAGAGATACAGGGAGAGAGAGAGAGAGCTGAGGCTGGCCGCGAACCCGGATCCTCCAGTCTCCGCCTCCCAAAGTACTGGGATTACAAGCGTGCGCCACTACACCTGTCCTATAAATAAATTTTTAAAAAATCTACTATAAGTACAAAAAGAACTTGTCACAGCCCTGTCTTGGTGGATAACTTTAATAACTCTCAGAGATCAATGGAAGCAGCAAGCACACATAAATTAATAATACAGAAAATTTGAATCACAAAGGCATTACATTTGATTTAATAAGCACACATACAGAAATTTTTAAACCAGTTATACATACTTTTCAAAATTTCAATGCAACATTTGCAGAAAGTGATCATGTATTCAATCACAAAAAAGTTGAAAATCTTTAAGATACAATCACCCACAATGAAGAAAACCAGACCAAAAAAACCAAAAGGTTACAAAAACGAAGGCACATTCATATGAGCATCAAACACATCCCAATCACCTGAAAAAATCCTAAACACATTTCTAAATAATTCTTGAATTAAAGAAGATGAAAACTAAAATTATAGTGTGGTAAGAGATGAATCACAATTAGAACACTGAATGGCAAAAGAAATAAGTTCTCATAGGAAAATACAGTCTTACATGCACTTATTAGAAAATAAGACCAAAAATAAATAGGCATTCAACTCAGGAAGTTCAAAAAATAAACCAAAAGAAAGTAGAAAGAAGGGATTCAGAAAGATTAAAGCATAAATTAATGAAAAAGCAAGCCAAATAACCTTAGACATGAGCTGGTTCTTGAAAAGCCCAATAAACTGTCCTGACTACTAGAAAATTTGATTTAAAAATTATTAGTGTTATTACAAGAGCTAAAATTGAGCACCAAGTGCCAGGCACTGTTTTAAGGACTTTACATATATTTCCTCATTTAATTCTCATGTCAACCAGATTTTAAAAAATACTATCATCATAAATACTTCCCATCTTCTTCCCTGTGTTTATTTTGTCCTCAGCCTTTTTTCAACATGCTAGGTATTTTATTTTTTTATCTTGTTTAATATTTTCACCACTAGAATGTTAAGCTCTATGAAGGCAAAACATTTTTATACTTTGTTCACTGTTGTATTTCCAATACCAAGAAAAGTATTTGGTACAATGTAGGTCCTCAAAAAATGTTTGACAAATGAGTGACATGATCCCTAATGTACAGAACCAGAAACTGATGTGCAGAGCTAGAATCCTGAGTTAGCCTGGTGACTGCAGAGTCAGATTGCTCATACTACGTCATAGTGCCTTCTGAAGAAATATTGAGCATAGAAAGCCATAACCAAGACACACAGGAGAATCTGAAAATTATAAGTGAATATGATATACATATCTATGCCAATAAATATTAAAATTTCAATGAAATGAACATTTTTCAAAATTATTCAAGAAGATGTAGAAAACTTAAATAACCTAGTATAAATTGAAAATATAATAGAAACATTCCCCAAAGGGTAACAGCACCAATAAATTTTAAGGGGAAATTTCAAAGTATTAATTAATGGATAATATATACTATGATTCATGAGCATAAAAAAGTGATTTTTTTAAAAGTTTTGAATGAGGCCAGCAGAATCCTAACATCAAAAAAAGAGAAGGGCAGCACAAAAGGCAAAAAGCTACAGTCAAATCTCCTACATAAAATGGTGGCAAATTAAATACAACAATATATTAAACCAACTTGGGTTTAATCCCAAAATGCAAGGATGGTTCAATACTTAAATATTTATTAACATAATTACTTCATTCATAAAATATGATCATTTTAATAGGTACAAGAGACATTTCAACATAGAAGGTTTTATGGATGACTAAGATTCATCATTAGGAAATGCAAATTTAAAACCACAATGAGACATCACTTTATACTCACTAGAATGGTTATAATTAAAAAGATAGTTAACATCAAGAGTTGGCAAGGATGTAGCTGGGCATAGTAGCAGACACCTGTAATCCCAGCTAATTGGGAAGCTGAAGCAGGAGGATCACAAGTTCTAGGCCAGCCTAGGCAAACTAGTGAGACTGTTTCAAAATAAAATTTTTTTAAAGGGTTGGGGTGTAGCTCAGTAGTAGAATGCTTGCCTAGCATGTCAGTATTGGGGGGAAAAGTTGGCAAAGATGTGAAGAAATTGGAACCCTTATTTGTCAAGAATAAACTAGAAAAAACTAGAACCCCAACATATTGCTGGTGGCAAGGTAATAGCCACTCTGGAAAACAAGTTTGGTAGTTTCTTAAAAAGTTAAACATGACTCAGAAATGACTCAGAAAGTTTACTCTTAGGTAGCTTCCCAAGAAAACTGAAACCATGTGTCCTCACAAAGACTTATGCAGGAATGTTCACAGCAATATTATTTATAATAGCCCCAAATGGAGACAATCCACATATCCTTCAGCTAGCATAGCATACTATGGATAACTGTTTAGGAATAGAAATGGACAGACTACAGGTAAATGTTGCAACATAGATGTACCTTAAAAACATGATGCTAAGAGTAAGTAAACCAGGCATAAAAGACTACTTATTGTATGATTCCATTTATATGAAATGTCCATAAAAGGAAAATCTACAGACAAAAAAAAGAAAGAAAAACCCACAAATCTAGAAAGATCAGTGGCTACTTAGGGCTGGGATAGGAATGAGACTGAGTACAAATGGGCATGCCCGAACTTTTGAGATAGGACTATTTTAAGACTACATTGTGAAAATGGTTGTACAACTCTGTGAATATATGAAAAATCAATGGATTATACATCTTTTATGGTATTTAAATTAAATTTTAATAAAACTGTTAAAAATCACATTTAGAAAATGGTAATGTGTTTCTTCACAAAATATATTTAATCAATAGTCTATGAAAAACCAGTGACAATAAAATTGAATAGAAATGCAAATAAACAACATACATACGATTTTGCCACGATTTAACAAAAACAATAAGTTTGATGTATGATTACCTAAAAAATAAAAATAAATTAAAGAAGAGCCCAGGGAAACAAAAAAAATTACAAAATCCTTTGAAAGTAAGAACTCTGACAAAAATGCTAGAACAACTGAAATTATTTGACTTAAGAAAAAATAGGAGCTTGATCAAGGGCCATTAAGCCATGATGGGAAAATCAAGTTCAAGTTGTAATCCATACTAATCATTCTACTTTTTTTACATAGGAAAAGACATCCTTCTAAGTCTACTAACTTACCCATATAGATAGGAGTCCCACACGTGGCTTGCAACATGCCTTCACTCCTACCATGTTTCTTCACTGCTAAGCCAAAATCAGTCACCTAGCGGAAGAAATGCAGGACTAGTCACTGCTGTCCTGTCCCAGAGCTCACTCGTTCTGAAGACAGGACGTTGTAACTGCATTTACTCAGGTGTTCTTGGGGGCAAGGACTTTCCTTGTGTTACTGATGAGGCCCTTGCTTTTCCCTCCCCACCCATCTCTCTGTGTGGAAGAGAAACTTGATAGAGAGAAGCTTTGGTTTCTCAATTCTTGAGAGAATATCCATGATGTTGACTGTCCATGATGTTGACTGTTGAATTAAATTCACCAGTTCAACATAGGAAGTTTTATCTTGAAAGAAGGCATTTAACTTTTTACGGATAAAGATTTATTTAGTTATTTATTGCACAGTACTGGGGATTGGACACAGAGGCATTCTACCTTTAAGCTATACCCCCAGCCCTATTTTTATTCTTTATTTTGAAACAGGGTCTCACTAAATTGTGAAGGGCCTCACTAAGCAGCTGAGGCAGGCCACGAACCTACAATCCTCTTGTCTTAGCCTCCTAAGTACTGGGATTACAAGCATGTGCCACCACACCTGGCTAAGGTTTTTTAAAAGTTCCTTCATTACAAAATACATTCTAGCCTTAGTGTAGTTATTATCTATTTTTCTGATACTCAAGTTATGTTTCAGTTTAAAGCACTGTTATAAATGCAAATAATTACTATTATTGGCACTTACTGAAACTCCCTTTTTAATAAGTATTTGTAATTGGTAAATATTGTCTTTTCTTACTATTACTTCTTTTGTGATTCTAGATATATACTAACTACAATAATTACTACATTATTAAAAACCATAAGAAGCAAATTAACAAGAAAAACCCCACAACAATACAGTGTAACTACAAATACACTGGAGGCCGACTGCTGCAACTGCAGTCTTTCTGCTCCACTCTAAATCTTGGTAATTAAACATTTGCTTATTAAATATTGAGTATGTGTCCTTGCTCTTATCTCCAATATTGTCTTCCCTTGGGCTGAAAGCAGAAACACAGGCACATCTATTGATCATACAACCAAATATAGGCTCTTGGTCCACACTGAATGCAAGCTTTCAGAACCTTATGGAACAAGAAAATGTTTTTAGCTAACCTGTGTTATCACTATTTTTCTAAATAGATGAGTCAATTTCTCCAGGAGTTTTTTTTATAAATATCCCACTTGGAGTATTATGATAAATATCTTTCTTTATTAAAAAAAATCTACATAGATATCAAATGTACAAAGGTTTCACAATCCATTTTCATTCTTTGGAGAAGCATGGATTTCTTTACTTGCCAAATATTAATTGAGCACGTTCCATGTGTCAGGTATTACTCCAGGTTCCACCAGTGAATAAGACAGACACAAGGCCTGCCCTCATGGAGTCTGCAGTGGACTCATTCAAGAGCATTTACCTGGGTAAACCAGCCATGCTGCTGAGCCCGTTTACATCACAGAAAGACTTAGCTTCTGCAACAGCAACTTACTCGCAGACAACATTTTATTCCCAAATTAAAACAGTCACATATTTTGAAAGCAGACACTATTAAAGTGCTGAGTAATAAATAATGTATCCTATCATTTATTTGACATTAAGGAACACTTAATTTGAATAAAATCTTTAAGAATAAACACTTAGCACATTAATTGTGCTTAAGACATAAATATTAATACCCAGGAAAATTTTCAATGAGAAATATAGAGTGTAACACTAATTTAGTATCAAAAGCACAGCCAAGGTGTGTTTTTCTCTAAATCTGTAACACATTTACATCAAATTACCATGCATCGTTTTGAAATTAATTAGAATTCAGAGCATCTGTTTGCTTGCTATTAACTAATGATTTAGAACTATCCAAATGAATATGTACTTTAAAAAACACACTCAGCAGCTCCACTTAACTTGTAAAATTATTCTTGTCAGTTACGACCTCTTTTGTGAAAGTTTTTTTTTTTTTTTTGCCCAAGCTGCTTATTTTCTGGCTGCTCAAAAGCCACTGAAATGTACCTAAAAAGATGAACTTTGCCGCTTTACTATCAAATTGTTTATAGGCAAATATTTACCACCGTTTCTAGTATCTTACCTTTATGTTTAAGTTCATTTCATTGTTATCATCAATAAAGCTGCTTTTAACCATTATGTTTTCCAATTTTAGATCTCTATGTACTATATCTACCAAGAAAATAAACAACAAATCAAATCAAATGTACAATGGGAAAACAATTAGAGGGGACACAGTAGGATAAATATATTTAACAGATTAATATCTACTACTGAAAAATTTGAGGGGGCCAAGTGTAATTCATCCCTGTTCTATTCTCTTATTTACGAGCCTTCTTCCCCACATTTCTAAGCTGAAGGAACCATTTTCTTTGCCTCTCTTAACTCCACCCCTTCCCTTGTTGCCCCAGCTGGCTCTTCAGGATGAGTGGACAGGTGAGGGTGGAGGATTCTGGCCAAGGCGAGGCATTCTCAGGAGCAGGGAAACAGTCTCAGTGAGAAGCCCAGCAAAGTTCCCCATATCCTTGGGTCTTCAAATAGGGGATTACTTCTTTACTTCTATGTATATGTTACTGTCAACATAAACATTTCAACACACTGTAACTTGGCTATGTGTATACAAACTAGATTTATTTCTGTATATTTTTCTACAATATCAGCATACATTTTCCTACTCTCTGTATGTTAAAATAAAAAAAAAAACCCTTGAGACACAAAATTTTTGGTTGAACATGTCAGAGCTTAAGGTAGTATTTTTATGTACATGCAAATAATCATGTACCAAACACTTCCTTTGCAAATAACTGATTTACTTACTATTCATAGCAATCATAGATTTAAAAATTTAAAGGTATAATTCCTGGAAAAATGTAGTTGAATGAGCCTCGGACTGGCAATTATACCTAATCATTTGTAGTTCCCTTATACAATTTCCACGCTCTGTTTCTGGGATTTTTATTGCTTGTATTGCTCTGCTTGTCTCTTCTTACATAAACATCACACCATTTTAGTTAATATATCGATATGACATGTTTTTATCTTTGGCAGGGGAAGTCTTCCTGCCCTCTCAACTGTTTTTCTTTTTACTTGTTGTACTGGTTATTCTCACCCATTTTAGAATAATGTTATCAAGTTCCATGAAAAATGCTGTCAAGATTTTGTTTGGAATTAAATTAAAGTTATAGCTTAATATGGGAGGACTGACATGAGAATATTGAGGCTTTGTAAAAATTGTTTCCCTCAGCCTGGAAAGCCCTCCCTTTTTTGTCTGTGTTCCTCTGATCAAATATTGCTTCCTCTGCATTCTTTTCTGACTTTCAAAATCATGAGACACCTACACTCCTGTGTTCTTTGCATAGTATACAGTTCTCCACTAGAGAAACTGTCATATTGGATTATAAATTGTTTTCCATTCTCAGTATCCCACTAGCCTGAATTCCACGAGGGGCAGGGACCTTATCTTTTAATCTCTGTAACTCTAGAACCAATAACAGTGTGGTAGGTACTCAAAAAATATCCACTGAAGGAAACACTGGGTTCTAGTACCAGCTCTGCCACACCAAACCATGTCACTGCACCTTTCTGGAACAGTTTTTTCTCATCTGTAAAATGAGATCGTTCTAAAGTCATGGTAAGCCAAATTAACCTTGAAGAAAAAAAGGAGGAGCATGAGGTAAAGCAGTAGCAGTAACTCCAAAGAATAGTAAATCCATTAGAATAATCAGAATAAGCCAGGTGTCCTGTCACACACCTGTAATACCGGTAATTGGGAGGCTGAGTCAGGAGCATCACAGGTTGGAAGCCAGCCTCAGCAACTTAGCAAGACCCTGTGTGAAAATAAAAAATAAAATAGGGCGAGGGTATAGCTTTGAGGTAGAGTGCCCCTGGGTTCAATGCCCAGTAACACACACACACACACACACACACACACACGAATAAGTAGAATAATTTTAAAATGTAGTCTTTATAGTACTGTAAAACTACTCTGTAGAATACCATAATGGTGGATAAGTGTCATTATACATTTGTCAAAATCCATAGAATATACAACACCAACAGTGAACTCTAATGTAAATTATGGACTTTGGGTGACAGTGATGTTGTCAATGTAGGTTCATCAGTTGAAATAAATGTATCACTGTGGCGTGGGATTTTGGTAGTAGAGAAGGCTGTGTGTATGTGGGAACAATGGACATAAGGGAAATCTGTACCTTTTGGCAAATTTTGCGAACCTAAAACTGCTCTAAAAACAAAGTCTAAAAATACCCAAAAAAGCTTACAATATACATATTTAATATTAATATGCAAGTGTTTTTATTAGGAAATTTCACCTTTATAGTTGACTTTTCAACCTTTGATTTGATAATATTAAGCGCTTTTCAAACTGCTGAATAGAAACTTTCAATGGGTTCAGCTCAGTGGTAGAAAGCTTGCCTACCATGCAGGAGGCCATGGGTTTAATCCCCAGCACTGTCAAAAAAAATAAGTGGGGGAAGGGGAATGCCCCTAGCTGCTTCCTCATCCATATACAATGTAATCATATTCCTGCCTTGTTTCCAATTAAAATACATCTTTAAATAAAATCAAAAGGGAAAAATATAAAATAAATAACAAATAAATCTTCTATATTACCAAGTGCTATTTGTGTGACTATGAATCCTGAATACAATTACCCTTAAACAAAAGCAGTGTCTGTATTTATGGAGTCAGCGAGTTGGAGGATCTTCTTCTTACCCTTGTTGTGAAGATATGCTATAGCTGATGCGAGACTCTGAATGATCCACCTTGTCTCATTCTCTGAGAAATGCCCTTTCCTATCAAGAATTTCTTTGAGTTCTCCATCCTCACAAAGCTCCATCACGAGGTACATTTGCTGACATTATATATTTAAAAGAGAGAGCAAATTATATAGCTGAGTGGCTTTAAAGTGTTGTATATTGCATATATGACCACAATCTTAATTATCATTAATTTATTCATTCAAAATATTATTATTTATAATATACTGGATACTCGAGTAACAAAGAAGCATGAGACATAGTCTTTGCCCTCAAGAGGCTCACTGTGCAGTTACAAGTACAATACCACTGGATAAGTGCTTGTAAATGTGATGATGGAGTTACAGAGCAGGGGTAACCTCTGCCTAAAGAACGCTCACTGAAGAGAGACAATGAAGCCAGGTCTGGATGTCTGAACAGGGATTTGCCTGTAGGAAATGTGTGTGTGGTGGTGGTGGGGAAATGGGGACAGGTGGAGTGTGTGTTAGGGACTCTAAAGCTTGGAACAGCACCACTATTTAAAGTATAGCAACTATCTCAGCATTAATAGCATTGGGAGGGTGGTAGGGTGAGGAAGAGAGGAGTGGTGAAGCATGAAGCTAGAAAGGACAGGTTAGTGCCAGTTTGTAAAGAGTCTTGGATTTCATGCTAAAGGGTATGGGTCAATAAAGGTGTGTGGGGGGGGGATTAAACACAGGGACATTATGAGCTACACCCCCAGCCCTCTTTTATTTTGAAACGAGGTTTTACTAAGTTTCTGAGGGCCTCTCTAAGTTGTTGAGGCTGGCCTCAAACCTGTGATCCTCCTGTCAGCCTCTCAAGTACTAGGATTATAGGCATGTGCCACCATGCTTGGCTGTCAATAAATATTTTTAAGCTGATGTCTTGGAGGGGGAAGTTACATGGTATGATCAGTTTTGCATTTCTAAATGAACACTATAAGAGCAATGTACATCAGGGCTCAGCAAAATTTTTCTATTAAGGCCAAACCTAAGAGTAAACATGATGGGCTTTGCAGGTCATACAGCCTTTTTCACAACTACTCAACTGCTGCTGTAGCATGAAAGCAGCCATAAACAATACAACACTTTATTCATGGACTTGGAAATTTGAGTTCCATATAATTTGAACATGTCATGAAATATTACTCTTGTATCTTTTCAACAATTTGAAAATGTAGAAAACTTAGCTTATAAGCCATACAAAAATGGGAAGCAGACCAGATTTAGCTCACTGGCTGTTGTGTGCTGACTTCTGTTAATAGAGAGTAGACGTGAGGCACAGAATAGAGACAAGAAGGGGGAAGGAAAAGATGTGAAAAATACCTAGAAAGAAGAAACAGTGGGACTCAGTGGCTAATTGGGTGTGAGTGGTAAGAGGCTTGGATAAAATGCCTCTTCCATATTTGCTGTTTCTTTTGAGGCATATTAAGATCTCTTTAGGTATTCCAACAGTCATCTACTGAGTCAAAAGGATTCACAGTCAACTAAAATGCAAGTCTTTTTCCTATGAATTGCCACCAGACACAGACTACTCTCCATGTCTCCATTCTAGCCTCTGCTGCTAGATTTTTGTGATTCTTAAGATTTGGGTGTCTGATTCTGCTCTTATAACCACTGCTAATGCAACTTCTGTGTTCAGTCAGTAACATTAAAGCAGGAAGAGAAGGTTAACACCCTTTCTTCCTATAGCCACAATCCTGATTCACTGAACTTCAGGCTGCTTTAGAATTTCAAAAGTAGCTGCAAAGTCTAATACATAAATAAGCTTTTGAACTGGCCCATACTTTTTTCATTGACAGCACTGTAGGATCACTGGTACATGAAATGGTAAGTGAACTATTTGAAAGGAAAAGTTGTATTAACAGTAGTTACAATATTAATTGATGTCAATTTTTAAAATATAAGTTGATCAAAGTTATATCAATAAAAATTATAAAAAAGTCTTTTTATAATTATTAGAAACAATTGCATAGATCTGAAGAACATTTAGACTCACAAGAAACCATAGCATAGTCAGACTGGATGATTGGTAATAATGCAACCAACCAGGCAGCAATTTCTTTAAAATGGCTTCAGTGGAAAATCAAGGTATCTGTGTGTGTTTACAGGGTAGAGGGGACAGATCTGACCTATGCAAATCAAGGGCAAGCAATACACAAAAAGATAATCACAGATGATGGTTTCCTTTGCCTTCCAACTCTTCTAGATTTGGATTCCTGCTTGTGCCTATGATGGAGTAACAAAGACAGGACTTACCATCTTCCTGCAACAACTTAAGAACAACAATTTTCAGGCATTAGATCTCCAGCAGCATTAGGTAGTGAGTGATCTCTTGGAGAAACACATGAGGCAAGCCCCATGATTATCCTAGCTTCCTGTCTGGAGAGAGTTTCCACATTTCAGGGCAGAGATGGGAATCTAAGCAGAGCCCAGCAGCCTCCATGAATCGAGGAGGTGGAGCTGAAAGGCCAGCAAGGCCAAGACAACTGAAGTCCACAGGAAGAGTATCAAAGAAGGAGAAAGCTGTACAGAGAGAAAGCTCCAGATATTGCTTCCTTGAGTCTTCAGCAGAGTACTAATCAGCACATGATTCTTTCCCAAAGCTGCATGGTTCTTTGGGAAAGAATCATGCAAAATGAGCAAAGGGAACAATCACTTGAGCTTACACAAGGCCAGCAACAGTTGGTGCTCCCATTAGCCACAGTGGAAAATCTCATAGTTTATGGAACATTGGGGGTATATGTGTACTTAGAAGGGTTGTACCTTGATAGTAGGGAAAAATTAATCCTAGACTAAAGGCTGCTCTGGTGGCACCTAACAAAGATTAAAGCAAGCTTCAAAAGTGTTAAAACGATTTCCAAGTGACTTAACCGTGTCCTAGAATAAAGCTCAAGAATAGTTTTAAGAATATAAAAATACCCAGCATCCAAAACTGTAAAAAGGTAAAATTCAAGCCAGGCATGGTGGGTGCATGCTTGGAATCCCACTACTTGGAAGGTTGAGACAGAAGGATTGCAGGCTCAAGGACAGCCTCAGCAACCTAGAAAGACTCTCAGCAGTATAGCAAGACACTGTTTAAAAAAAAAATAAAAAGAAAAAAAGCTAGGTGTGTAGCTCGGAGGTAGAATTCCCCTGGGTTCACTCCCCAGTACCCCTGCCAAAAAAGGCAAAATTCATATTCTCTGGCATCCAATAAAAAAATGAATAGGTATACAAAGCCATAAAATATAACCCATAACGAAAGGGGGAAATGAATCAATTGAAACTGACCTAGAAATTACACACATGATAAAATTAATAGAAAATAGGATATATTAAATAGTTACTATGACGATATTCAACAAGGAAGAAAGACTATGTTAAGTAGACAAATACATAAATTTCTACTGGAAGAGATTAACAGCACATACAATGTTATAGAAGAAGAGATTATTGGATCTGAAGACACAGCAGTAGAAATTGTATAAAATGAAATTAAAGTACTGAAAAAACTGAACAGCTCACCAGCACACTGTAAACAATATCAAGCAATCTCACATATGTCCTTGGAGTCTCCAAACTGAGGAAAGGGGAGGCAAAAATATTTTTGAGGAAATAATGGCCAAAACTTTCCTAAATTTTATGGAAACCATAAACTGACAGATCCAAGAAGCTCCATGAGCCACAAGCACAAGAACCATGAAGAGAACTATACTAAGATACATCATAATCAAATTGCTTAAAAACTGATGATAAAAAACAAAACTATTGCTGGGTGTGGTGGTACATGCCTGTGTTATACCAGTACTTGGGAGACTGAGACAGAAGGATCAGCCTCAGCAACTTAGTGAGACTCTCAGAAATATAGCAAGACCCTGTTTCAAAATAAAACTATTCCAAGAAAGAATATTTGGGAATAAAAGAAATCACAACTTGGGGTTGGGTATCTAGTTCAGTGGCAGAGAGTTTGTCTAGTATGTGTGAGGTCCTAAGTTAAATCCCCAGCACCAACAAAAGAAAGAAATTGCAATTCTAAGACTGAAATGAGTAGAGAAGCCTTTTAATATTATTGTCATATACTATTCCCATAAAGAAAAATTGTGATCTTTTTATTTATTTATTTATTTTTGTGGTACTGGGGATTGAACCCAGGAACATTCTACCTCCGGGCTATACTCCCAGCCCTGTTTTTTATTCTTTATTTTGAAACAGGGTCTTACTAAGTTGCAGAGGGCCTCACTAAGTAGCTGAGACGGACCGCGAACCCGGATCCTCCTGTCTCAGCCTCCCAAGTACTGGGATTACAAGCGTGCGCCACCACGCCCAGCAAATTGTGGTCTTTAAATGTTATCAATCACTCTTAACAAATCAAGCATAACACATAATCCAAATTGAATTTAGAGACAAGAGGAGGGGGAGGAGGAGGGGGGGGGAGGAGGAGGAGGAGGAGGGAGAAGAACAGTAGCTAACAATGAGACAGATGCTTTATATTCATTGTCCCACTTAATCCTTCAACAAACAAATGAAGTCAATAGTATTAAATCCATTTTGCGGATGATGAAATGAGGTATAGAGAAGCTGAATAACTTGTTTATGCTCTCATGGCTAATAAGTGATGGAGGAGGGGTTCAAATGCATGGGCAATCTGATGAAAGTCCACATGCCTGACCACTACATTATACTGCTTCCAAGCAGAAAAACACCTAAGTCCACAGCAATAAACAGTTCAGAGGTAAATGGAGGATAATCCAGGCTTCCAAATAACTCAAAATGAAAATTCTAGGCATTTAAAAAGAAGAATGATAACATCTAGGAAAGAACGAAGGTTGAACACATTGGAAAGGCACAGATGATGAAATATTTTCTACATAATGTCAAATATACCAAGTCAATTCGGTTATGAAGCTAACCTTGCAAAATTATGACAATATTCCATGAGATTCTATTGTGGAGACTAAAAACCAAAGCAAAAGGAATGCCACCTGTAATAAGTGGTGATCACTATCTGGTTGTGTATGAAGTTGTAATTTTAAACATTTGTTTCCAACATGCCACCCAGAACATATTACTAAAGACATCAATCTAATCATCAGACACCTAATTATACAATCAATAATAGCAGTCGTCCAGAATGTTCTCATCAATCTCCAGTGACAGACTTAGGCCAAGGACATAAGCAGCTGTGCCCCCAAGGGATTACTTCAGAAGGGAATGATACTCATTTTGTAATAATAACTTTCTAAATGTAGCACCTGGTGGAGCTTTACCTTAGGCGTCTCAAATACTTGCTCCAGATGTATGATGTGTTCATGTTTTACACTCTTTAGGATGTTCACCTCCCGTTCAAGTAACTTTACAGCAGAGCTTCCAGCCTTAATCAATGAAAAAACAGATTCAAAGATGAATGTCACACTTATATTCCTCCATACAAAAGTTAGTTATATTGTACTTTTTCTTACATTTCTTTTTTTTTTTTATTAGTGCATTGCAATCATACATCTTGATGAAGTTGAGGGTGATGGAGGCATGCATGCACACAGCACTCACTGTGCCCTCCCCCAGTTCCCACCCCACTCCCTGCCCCTCCCCACCTTGTGCTAGACACAGTGATTGGCTGTGATAAGTTTGTGTACGTACATCATGTCCATTGAGGTGCTTCCCTGTTCAAGTCTTCCTCCCCTCTCCTGTCTCCCTCAGTTAGGTTCCCTCCTTCACTCCATTAAGGTTTCTCGCCCTTTGTCTGGAGTCCCTCTTGTGTCCCAGTTTCTCCCTAGCTTCTGCATATGAGGGAAAATATCCAACCTTTCACTTTTTGTGACTGACTAATATCACTTAGCATAATATTTTCCAGTCCATCCATTTTCCTACATTTCTTGAGAAGTCTCTTTTTCAAATGCAGTTTATCTCATGGTCAGATTAAATTATGCCACTTCTTTCCTTTGTCCAATTTCAAATTATATTTAATTTAATCTATCTCTTCCACTGTTTCTATAAATTAGCTACAACATGGCATCTGCCCCCCAAATTTTTCCAATTTTAATGTTTTTTGATATTTCCCTCAAAATCATATTGACCCTTTGATGTTAGCAAAGTAAAAAGAAAATTCTTTTTCCAGAGACATCAATTGGAGATGTTTTTATGAAAAAGTGTTTTTCTTTTGTTTCATTGTTGGTTTGCTTTGAATTAAATTATATATATATATATATATATATATATATATATATATATCAAAAGAAACACTCTGGGCATTGTGGCACATGCCTGTAATCCCAGATACTTAGGAGACTGAGGGCAGGAGGATTGTAAATTCAAGGACAGCCTGGCAACTTAGTAAAAACCCTGACTCACGATCAGATAAAAAGGGGGATATAGCTCAGCAGTAGAGTGCCCCTGGGTTCAATCCCCAGTGACACACACACACACACACACACACACACACACACACACACAGTAGGCAAGGGGATTCAGCACTCAATTCTGCATTATGTTTCTTCCTGGTCTCCTGGTTAACTGAGAGAGAGACAAAGAGGGAGACAGAGACCTTGCTATCAGACCAACATAACTCCAACTTTGCCTCCTAACATCTAACCTTTACCAGGCCTGGCAACAAAAGGTAGAGGCAGGAGCACTGCGGGGAGCCTGAGGACTTCTTTCAGGGTGTAGGTAACTGATTGTCTACAATGTCATCAAGTTTAGAGGGGCCTTCGCCACCACCACCCAAACCATCAACTCTACTGATACTGAAATAGCCATTATTTCAAGATAAGCATTGTTCTCCTTTATACATCTTATTTTCACATAAAAATACCCCTAGAAAGGATAACAAAGGACCAACCCCTTTACCCACTATGCAACCCTTAAAGGGTCTGATCATAAAGCAAGCATTATCTAGTTGAAATTTTACCTAGAGTCATTCCTGCTTCTAATTACCTTTACTCCTCAATCTTTACCATCTTAGGATGACTAAGATACTGACCACCCTGCTATGCTCTACCCATGTAGGATGAAAGCACATACCACGTCGGACTTGGTATGGAAAGTTACCACAATTTCTCCTAACATCAGCTCAGTTTTGTTCCCAATTCCCTTCCATGGCTTGATCTCTATGTAATGCAATAACATATTGTCCAATTCATATGTAGACTATATAATTCTCTTGTGCTAGTTTAATTTCCTATAAGCTCTCAACATCAATATGTGTATGAAAGATTAATTCCTAAAGTTACAAGTAGGTATCCTGTCTATATAACCCTAAAACTGGACCCCCTCATCTCCCTGACACCAAAAGAGCAAAGGAAATCACATCCCAGGTATCATGTGGGATGCTACCTAGAGCTCAAGAATTCTAAACATTTCTAGAAAGGCTTTTAATTGCTGTATTATGATTGAGATGTAGCCAGCCATAGTGGCACACACTTGTAATCCCAGTACTTGAGAGGCTGAGACAGGAGGATCACAGGTTCAAGGCCAGTCTCAGCAACTTAGTGAGGCCCTTCACAATTTATTGAGATTCTGTTTCAAAATAAAAATAAATAAAATAAGGCTGGGGCTGTAGCTCAGAGGTAGAATGCCCCTGGGCTCAATCCCTAGTAACACACACACACACACACACACACACACACACACACACACACACACACACAGATTGATATATTACCTTATTAAACTTTAAGAGGAAATTTTCTGTAAAACCTACGATTTAACTTTATAAACATAACATTTACAATCATAAATTCAAGGAGAAAACACCATAATGTTGTTGTTTGAGTTTTCCAGGCACAGAAATTTTTTAAAGTTGATTAAATGATCAGGTGTAAAGTATGAGATCTTAGACTCTACCTTAAAGAGAAGCCCAGATGTTCTCTGCTCCAAGAAGAAATGAAATGAGGAGTACAGTGGATACAAGCAGAGAGTGTAATAGTTGAGAGAAGGAGGTTCAAACTGAAAGAGCAGGTGGAATGAGTAAGCAAAGGCTTTGCTAATAGAGAGGAAATAGGGAGTCAAATGCAAGGAGAGGATAGGAGAAACGTATAGCAGAATAATCCAGGACAGAGTGTCAGACTAATTTCTAGCCAAGACTCTAGCCCACAGCCCCATTACCGGCTCGTACTGAGCACCAGCACTTACCTTCAACTCATTCTGGTGAAATTTACCTGTTTGGTCATACTGGTTATGTTAATCCTTCCATTTGCTTCTTCCAGACAGCACTTGCCTACCTGAGTTCAAGAACTAGGAGTTTCCCAGGAGGCTAGAGAAATACCCACACTTCAGCACTTCAGCCCAGGTGCTAGCCCTCAGGGTCAGACGCAGCTTGTGTCAGTGTGAAAGGCCATACTGCCCACACCTAGGCTGTACAGCCACTGGGCCTCAGTGTGATCATAAGCCTTACCTTTTCTTTATTCACTTTTTTTATCGCCCACTTAGTTTCTGTTTCCTTGTCTGTAGCTTCAATGACCATACCAAAGCTCCCTTGTCCCAATATTCTTCCAAAGGTATAGATTTCCTGGAGACAAAATGAGAGTTCCTTTGTCTCTCTCTGCCACTCATCAGGTATTATAAATGAGCACATAGCAGATAACCCTACCCAAGGGAAAAGAGACTCTGCTCTGGTGTAAAATCAAATAGAAGACACTACATATTTGCTTCGATATTAATAAAAACTTCTTAAATAACCAAAAATAAGTTTTGATGAATTTTATTAAATGTCTCCATTGAAGGAAAACCATAAAAGTCCTAGTGGTGAAATGTGAACAAGCTCAAAAGTATAAAAATAAATCTCTCTCAAATAATAGTATTAATGAAATATGTTCATAGAATAAAGATATATGGAATGTTAATATATATATATATGTTTGCATGTATGATACAAATTATGCCTTCTGACAAAATTATCCCAAAATTCTGAGAGCTAGACTGCAAAATCAACACATATATCCATTGAACAACTGCTTCCTTATTTAACAACTAATGCTTTCTTTGTCTTCATTATCTCTATTAGATATTACTTTATAGTTTTATTCATTTAGGGTTTTTTGTGGTATTGGGGATTGAACTCAGAGGCATTCTCCCTCTGAGCTACACCCCCAGACCTATTTTATTTTTTTATTTTGAAACAGGGTCTCACTAAGTTACGGAGGGCCTCACTAAGTAGCTGAGGCTGGCCGCGAACCTGCAATCCTTCTGTCAGCCTCCCAAGTACTAGAATTACAGACATGTGCCTCAACGCCCAACTTCATTTAGTTTTAGAAAAAGCAATATGTGACAGAAATTTTAATATAAAACAGCACTGAGAAGAAAATAAACACCACCCATAATCCCACCATCCAGACTAAGAACCTTTCTATCATTGGTTGTATCTGGCAGATGATTTTTATTTTCTTCACTTTTCTATCTATATCTTCCTAATATTTCACAACGAACACATTTTGCTTTCTGAAAGCTCTTATGGCTAAATTTAAAACTTAGTAAATTTGTGCAATTTTTAAAGTACAGGCCTTTCAGTGTCTGGGGGCGTTGCTCAGTGGTAGATCACTTGCCTAGCATGCAGGAGGCCCTGGGTTCAATCCCAGCACCACAAAAAAATAAAAAGAAAGAAAAAACAAAATAAAGTACAAGCCTTTTATTTAAAGGGAGGAGGTATAAACTTATTATCTTTTTATCACATTGAGCCTCACTATGATATATAATTGCAATGCACTAATACAATAATAAAAAATAAATTAATTAAAAAATCTTCAGGTCAAAAAATTTTCTCAGAAAGTTTTCCTGATCACTTGAGATAAATTGCCAAATACCTCAAACTTTTTTATTTTTTTGTGGTACTGGAGATTGAACCCAGGGGCGTTCTACCTCCACACCCCCGGCCCTATTTTTTATACTTTATTTTGAAACCGGGACTCACGAAGTTGCGGAGGGCCTCACTAAGTAGACAGAGAGAGAGAGAGAGAGAGAGAGAGCTGAGGCTGGCTGCGAACCCGGATCCTCCGGTCTCCGCCTCCCAAAGTACTGGGATTACGAGAGTGCGCCACCACGCCTGGTGGTAAACTTTTTTTTTTTTTTTTTTGATGGTGGTGGTACTGGGGATTGAACCCTGGGGCATTCTACTTCTGAGCTAAACCCCCAATTCTGTTTTTTATTTTAAACAGGGTCTCACTAAGATGCTGAGGCCAGCCTCAAACTT
Source organism: Glis glis (assembly GCA_004027185.1). Classification (NCBI taxonomy): domain Eukaryota; kingdom Metazoa; phylum Chordata; class Mammalia; order Rodentia; family Gliridae; genus Glis; species Glis glis. The sequence goes on from PVJS01024857.1 coordinate 26,657, forward strand.
GTGATCCTCCTGTTTCAGCCTCCCCAGTACTGGGATTACAGGCATGTACCACCACACCCGGCTCTAAAACAATTTTCAAAAGTTACTTAATGTTAGCCAGGCATGGTGGTGCACGCTTGTAATCCCAGTACTTTGGGAGGCGGAGACTGGAGGATCCGGATTCGCGGCCAACCTCAGCGCACATGCGTGTACGCGCGATCTCTCTCTCTCTCTCTCTCTCTCTCTCCTCTCTCCTCTATGTCTGTCTCTCTCTCCTCTCTCCTCTATGTCTGTCTCTCTCTCCTCTCTCCTCTATGTCTGTCTCTCTCTCTCTCTCTCTCTCTCTCTCTCTCTCTCTACCTAGTGAGGCCCTCTGCAACTCCGTGAGACCCAGTTTCAAACATAAAAGCATAAAAAAAAAATAGGGCCGGGGGTGTAGCGCGGAGGTAGAACGCCCCTGCGTTCAATCCCCGGTACCGCAAAAAAAAAAAAAGTTACTTAATGTTAATGCAACTTCTTCTTTTAATTGTTCTTGTTATAGTTTCTTTAACCTACTATTAAAGGGACACATTTTGACTTTTTAATATCTCTAACATTTAATTCATATTCTTATATAATTATTAGAATCTCAAAGAATAATACTGGTATTTATCCAACCTGTTAAAGATGGTGGGATTATGAGGGAAACTGTGTCACCAAAGAGGTGAACAGCTGAACTAACTAAAATCATTCAGTCTCTGCATCTTCAAGGAGTCAACACAAAAACTCCACTACTACCTTTAGAAATAGCCAAGATTCTTATACCAAAATGTTCTCCTTCTGTCTAATAAAAATGCCCTCCCCTTTAATTAATTAAAGTCCATTTGGTCCTCCACGAACAGAAAATTGTCCGTATTTTCTTTAGTAAAATCCTTGACATCCTTGAAAATGGTAAATTTCCTCCTTTCTTTCTAAAATCATTTCTGCCATTAGTCATTGGCTTAAAAGAAACCTGAAAGTCCCCAGTCGTTTCAGCTTGCTCCTTACATACCTCAATAGAAGCTCCATCCTCTATCCTTATGTGAGGGACTTTTCCTTCTGTAATGTTGCCCCGACTCCACTGTGCCTGAGATTGTTTTCTCTCTGAGTTTGAGGTTCTTGAGGACTAGGACCACAAAGGAATTTTGAAAAATAACTTTAAGATAGAAGATTCTTGTTGATGAAGAACTCTAATTTAGATAATCTGATAAATCTTTAATATGTGCTATGGTATTAACTGGGTGCAAAATAGTCTACTATCTTTTTCAAATTATAAGTCCTATGCAATTCATTGGCTCATCAGGCTAAAGAAGATCTTAAGAAGTCACTCAATCCACTCTTCTCCATCCAGGCAAGTCTACATGATAACCTGCATAGCAGATACAGCAGAACACACCTACTGATTCTTTAAATTGCACCAGAGAAGGCAATTTCACAGTCACCCTTGTTTTAAAATGTAAAAAAAATAAATAAAAAATTAAAAATCCCAAATAGCTTATGCATAACATGCTCTGAATAAAAATAGCATAGTGCCAACTCACTCAGAGACACCTACAGCAGTAACTACACCATAATACAAATCACAAATAATAGTTGAGGGTGAAAATGTGAAAAAGGTTCTAACTTTGAAGAAAAAGAGCCTGACTTTTCTTTTTTTTTCTTTTTTTTTTTTT
>PVJS01024858.1:0-28333 GCA_004027185.1 Glis glis
GCCTCCCAAAGTACTGGGATTACAAGCGTGCGCCACCACGCCCGGCCACCCCCGGCCCTATTTTTTATACTTTATTTTGAAACCGGGTCTCACGAAGTTGCAGAGGGCCTCACTAAGGAGAGAGAGAGAGAGAGAGAGAGAGAGAGAATGAGAGCTGAGGCTGGCCGCGAACCCTGATCCTCCGGTCTCCGCCTCTCAAAGTACGGGGATTACAAGTGTGCGCCACCACGCCCAGCTATAATAGAACCTTTTAACCCCATGATGCTTGCTCATTAATTTAAAATTCAAGCTGGGTGTGGTGTCACATGCCTGTAATCCCAGTACTTGGGAGGTTGAGACAGGAGGATCGCAGGTTGGAGGACAGTCTCAGCAACCTGATGAGACCCCCACTTCAAAACAATAAAAGTAGTTTGGAGGTAGAATGCTCCTGAATTCAATCCCTAGCATCACAAAAAATTAAAGTTCAATATAATTTTCTTTGTACATACCTTCTATGTTCTCAATGTACATTCCTAGCTCCATGATAACTGATGGCTTGCTTGAATAAGGAGGGCGGGTCTTCTAATTGGTTCCCTTACCACTGTTGCTGCCTGGCTGGTGTCTAAGATGTGCTGGGTTATCTGAGAGGGTTCATTCCTCACCCCCAGGCACCCCCAGGCAGCACCTCTTCCATGCAGGTGTTGGCTACTCTCCATAGCAGGATGCCTGCCTCCTTGATTCTCAAAACCAGGTGTGATCCACATAGGATTGTAGAGTATATGAGGCAGCAGTGACTCCAATGTCTGTTTTCCCTATTACCCCTTTTCAATAACATTTTCTTGTTATATCTCAAGATTTATATCCATTAGTGGATATAGATTTTTCCTCCCATTAATCTTCCAAGTGAAAATTTTGCAACCTCACTTTTTTCTTCTCCAGTATCCTTCTGTACTACTGAGGTGGTGTGGTTGGGAAAGAAAAGAGAAGTAAAGATGTTAAGCATGTGTCTATGTGTACATATAATTGTAAAGATGTAAAATTTAGGGGTGTATCAGCAAACATTTCTGAGCAGCAAAAATGAGAAGTAGTGAAGAGAGAGGTCCTACTGTTTGCTGCACTTGACAACATGTTGTGGTGTTGAGTGAGAACAATTTCTTTCTGGTTTGAGAATTGATGATTTCCAAACATGAAACAATGGATTTGGGGCAATTCAGGGAGAGGGTTCTGTGCAGCTTACATTAAAGTCAAGTTTGGCCTTTGTAACTCATGGACCTTTTGATGTGGTTGGAGAAAAAAGCTTGCACAGGTAACCCAATTGGTGAATAATTCAAATGTTCAATAAATTTGCTAAATTATATATTAAAAGAAATAAATACAATAGATGGGGTACAACCACAGTTCTAAATTCAACCCACAACCAGTGAATGGAAGACTTTCTTGGAGAGCACTTTGTTTCATTTTAGGAGTTTCTCCCTAACAGTGATAAAAATGCTTTTATTTGAAGACTCATGGATTTCTTGATTTTTGCAATCATAACCATAAATTACAAGGTCTTCTTTGAAGACTTTCTGCTATTTTATAAAATATCAATGTGACTTGTCTCCTAAGGAGTTTTAAAGTCACCTTTCTCCTAAGTTTCTTTAGCTTTAGTGTTGTAGGACTAAATCCATTAGATACTGGCTCTGGTCTAGGTAATACCATTGTAGTTAGTATGAATTTCCATAGTAGAAACAATTAATACAATTCAGGGGAACTTAAACTTGGCAGTTCAAGTGACTTGGTAACTTAATATTTAAAATTCTAGTTTATTTTAGGTAAACACATATGTAGTTATTGTGTAGGTATAACATCTTAGTTATTTAGAATGTTCTCTGTTTCATTTCTCCATCTCCTCAGGGTTTACGGGTCACTGTAAACCCTGTCACTGATAGAGGAATGTCTGGTGTGCACTTCATCTTCTATCTTTGTTGGCCTCTGATGAGGTTTAGTTGGATCAGCCTCTACTTCCCCTGTGGCTCTTGATTACCAAGTCCTTTACTGTGCATATTCTATGCCTACATTGCAAGGAAATACAATGCTCACCAGCTCTTAGCCAACCTTTGTGATTTTCTTAGTAAGCATGGGGAATGTATGGCTGCTCCTTTGCTCCATCCTAGGGTCATGAGAGATTGGGAGTAGGGTGCATGGAGGGTGGGACAGGCGATTTCAGAATGTCCTTTGTCAATGCTTATCTCGGACATACTTTTATACTATTCTGGCTGCCCTTTAGTGGTATGGAGCCTTTTAAGAGGTTTTCTTGTCAGAGTTCCAGTTGTCAAGTTAGAAGCTAAATCTCCCTAATCTTGTATCTTTATCTTATCAAGGGAGGGTGGTCTTCATCAACTCCCCAAGGGTTTGGACCCCTGGAGGGGTCACTGTGAGAATCTCTTTCTCAAGATCCTACACTAACTATTCACTTTCTGAATCTTCTCCAAATTCCTTAACCTCATGCCAGAAAAGGTTATCTCCTCTGTGTGGGGTGGACAAGTAGTTTGTATCCGTAACATGCTTTTCCTTTCTTTGGTTTGTGTTACAAATTCTATGTGCTTAGTGCTCCTGGATGATTTACCTTTGAAGATTTTATATATATATATATATATATATATATATATATATATATATATGATAGATCTATAATATATATATATGTGTATATATATCTTCACATATCTCTTCATACATGCATGTACATATATATTTATATTATCTTCATATATATGTTTTCTCTTTCAATGCTATTGTATCTTTCCCCCTTGAAAGCCTGTTTTGAAATTCAAAGTGAGGAATTCAACTTGATGAATTCTGCTTGCTGGATTCTTTGCGATATTCCCTTTTCTAGGACAAAAGACTTAGCCAAAATATCATTTTTTAATGGTGAAGACATTGTAGAATAAAAAGGAAATGCCAAGAAGGAAGACCACAGCCAGTAGTATTTTAAAATATTTGACAGCTACTTATATGATATGAACTGAATGGACTTAGGTGGTCTACTATAAAATTTACTTATTGGGGGAAACTGGGAGGAAGCTAGGCACATTTTTCAAGATGTTAAGCTCAAATAGTCTGGAAATTTACCATAAGAGGCATTTCCCTCCCTCCTTCCTTGGCTTTGAAAATATTCCTGTCACACTTCCTTCTTTTCCATGCCCTTTCATAACCTGGGAGGGTTGGTTGGGAAAATTCCACATCACAAGCAACTCACTGCCATCCAATAGACTCAAACTATCTCCTTGGGGAAGAAGAGAAAAGCCCTCTGGCTAAACATGTCAAGTCTGGATCCTAAAGCTCTGCAAGAGAAGCTGTGGGGAATGTTGCTTCCTTGGCCAGGGAACAGCTTGGGTGACTGCAATGTCCTTTTCCCAGCTTGTTAATTTCTAAGATTTTAGGAAAACAGTTCTTAAAAGGAACAGAGGAAGCCTGATTTTCAGAGAACAAAAATGAAGACTCGTTTTTCCAACATTTTGAAAAGTGTTTATGAGGTTTTAATATTTGCCAATAATTAAATATCATCACATTAAAATAATTAATTTAATGTTTACACTATTATTAGACTTCAGCCCTTAGATACTGGGGACAAGTCAAAACATCCCCACATCTCTGAGTTCATCATGGTAAACTTGTGTTTTTTTCTAACATTCACAGAATGCTTATGACAAATACATTGCAAATGGAGATGCTTTATTTCCAATACGGGCTGTTGAAACTAAACTCACTTGTGTTAAATATCGCCATGCCAAGTATATTATATACCCAATAGGTAAGTGACTCATGACTGATGTATGTATGATGTGTATATGTATGCATATATGTATATATATGTGTGTATATACATATAATTTTTTAAATGAATAATTGTTTACCCACTAGAAAGTAAAAGAGCAAGTAAGGTACCAAAGCACTTAATCACTGAAGCTATAATTTTACATCATGGAGTATTGGTTAAGAGCATGGTGCTGAAGTTGGAATACATGGGTAAAAACCACTTACTATCTGTGTGACCATGGGGAAGCAACTGAAACGTTTTGTGTAGCAGTAACCTCATCTCCAAGATGAGAGCAATAACTGCACCTGCCCCATGGGGTGGTTATGAGGATTAAACAAGTTAAGACACAGCATCCTGTTAAGGTCAAATAAATGCGAACTTTCATTATAATTAGCTAGTATGTTCAAGGCCCCACGCTAGGTGCTCTGAGGGATAAAAGTAAGAAGATACATAGTCCTTTTTATATAGTGTACTATCTAATTAGGAACCTAAGCTGCATTCCCACATAAAGTTAAATATTAATACCTGGGAAGAAAACCAGCCTTTTAGTTCAGCAACACAGACCAGCCTTTAAGTACAAAAACCATAGGGACTGGGTGACCTGGACCAGAGAAGTATTTTTATAAACGGTGTTAGTCTCACATTTGTTTCCTTCCACCTGGTGCTTATCTCTTTGACATGTTGAAAAAGGCTCAAGGCAGATTGTAAATGCTGTTTGCAGTGGCCCAGCTGCTGATAATCTTGCAGTGGCTTAGCCATGGGTGAGCATTAAATGATGATGCTGGACTAAGGCTCTTCATAACAGAGATGGGTTGAGCTGTGAGTGCTCTGAGAAGTGGGCCAACCAATCAATGCAGTTTATAAAAGGATGGTGGGTGCTTCAGCTGATTTTTAAATTTTTTTTCTGAGATTTGTGGAGCATTCCAAAACATGATTATCCAGGGCAAGAGGTAATTTTGCATGATGACTGGCACAAAACAGTGTGTTTCTAACTGCTGAACAAATAGTACAGTGAAGAAGCATTTTAAGAGATCAAGGCCAGGATGCTTCTTGTGGTCTGGGTGATTATGAAAGGCCTTGTAAGATGTGATTAGGAAAGGGCCTTCAACAGAATTTAAGGTGATCCTTGGACTAATGATTCCCTTTTAAGTAAAATATTCTCTCAACTTAATTTTTAATTTGTCACTCTAGATTTTCACCTACAGACTGTCTTGAAATAGTATTCCATAACCAAAGATGATTTTCTGGACAAATTATGTGTTTAACAGTTTTCCATGGGTTGATCTGAGGATAAAGCCTTTATCTACAATATTGCTTCTGTGGTAAAAAGGGAATATTCTGAATTTCAGACAATCAGTTTGCAAACCCCTTTTGGAAACTCTGCTTTAATTTCTTTTTTCATTTGATGTGTCAGACACTATTTGTAGGCACTGGGGAGACATCAGTGAACAAAACAAAGATCCCTGCCCTTGTAGAGTTGACATTCTGGAGAGAAAAGAGTTAAATAATAAGCATAATAAACAATTGATATAATATGTTGGACAGTGATAAGTTCTATGGAATAAAAAATTAAGCAGAATAAAAAGATGAGGATGGGTGGCAATTTAAAGTAGGGTGGCCATTGAGAAGGTGGCATTTAAGAAAAATGTGAAGGGAGTTGTCCAAGATTACTGATCACATCTGGGGACAGAGTATTTACAGCAGAAGGAAAAGCCAGGGCAAAAGCAAAGGCCCTGAGGCAGGAGCTTATCGTGTGAGTTTGAAGAATAGCAAGTAGACAGGTATAGTTCTAGGTGGGTGGGAGAGAGAACAAGTCAGAGAGGTAACTTGTGAAGTGGTGGGAGGGGACTTGCCAGAGCATGTAGAGCCTTGCAGGTTATTGCAGAGCTTTTGAGAAAGCTAGAAATCACTTGTATTGGGCTGGCACTTGTGGGGCCCACCTATATCAAAATGATCCCCCCTTTCCCTGTCTTCTACACTTTAAGATTTATTGTGCATAAAAATCACCCATATCTTGTTATATTCACATTTTAATTTAGTAGGTCTGGGATAGGGCCTGAGAGTTTGCCTTTGCCTTTTTTTTTTTTTTTGCGGTACTGGGGATTGAACCCAGGGGCATTCTACCTCTGAGCTACACCCCCACCCCTATTTTTTATTCTTTATTTTGAAACAGGGTCTCACTAAGTTGAGAAGGGCCTCACTAAGTAGCTGAGGCTGGCTGCAAACCTGTGATCCTCCTGTCTCAGCCTCCCAAGTACTGGGATTACAAGCGTGCGCCACCACGCCTGGCTAGAGATTTTGCATTTGTAATAAGCTTCCAGGTGATGCCAGGCTGCTAGTCCACAAGGACACTTTGAATAATGAGAGCAAAGAGATGCTGAATCCCCAGGGGCTTTTGGACTTACCTCTGTATTAGCTGGTTGCAAGGGCTTTTTTTGGTTCCCTTTGAGACTGAAAGGATCACCTTGAAAGGTTTCTGTTGACACCTTCCAATTGGCCATGGGATCCCTCACTGTTCACCAGCCATCACTTGGCTAGTAAGAGCATGGTCTAGGGCTGCCTCTGGAACTCGAGGCAGATTGTTTGACGGTTCTGGGCAAAGTATAAAAAGTTTCTAGTGCCCCCTCACTGCTGCCATGAAGTCTCTGCTTCTGAATCTCAACCTAGAAAACCCTGCTTTGCTTCTTCTTTCTTCTTTTTAAGTACTGGGGATTGAACCCAGGGACATTCTACCTCCGAGCTACACCCCCCAACTCATTTCATTTTCTTTATTTTGAATCAGGGTCTCCCTAAATTGCTCAGAGTCTCACTAAGTTGCTGAGGCTTGGCTCAAACCTGAGATCCTCCTGTCTCCGTCTCCCAAGTACTGAGATTATAGGCGTGTGCCACCGTGCCTGGTCTGCTCTGCTTCTTGAATGATCATTTCACTCTCTGGCCATATTTGCTTCTTATTCCAATTACAGGAGCTCTGACTCATGGCCTTCAGTTCTGGTCCTATATCTTCTATACCTTGAGTGATAGTCCAGCTCTGTAAACTAGACCTGAGGCAGCTGAAGAACATGGGGGATGTTCCTAGGCAGAAAAGGCGCTCCACTGATACCTGTTTGTTAACAGCCTAGTCTGGTTTTCTAAAGAGCCAGTGCTCTTACAACCGAGCAGGCCTGGAAGGCAGGGCCATTTGTGAATAAAAGTATAGGATATGGAGCCAGATAGGCTTGGCTTTGAATTGCACTTCCATCCCCTATTGTGTAACCTCGGCAGTGTTGCAATGTTCCACCGCATCCCTGAGCTGCACTGTTCTCATCAGGAAAATGGGAATGATAACAATCCTTCTCTCATAAACAGAGGGATGGCATATGAAGCTTTTGGTAAAGTGCCTGGAATATATGAAGCTCACAGAATACTAGTTGCTATTATTTTTATACTTTCTAAACCGCTCTGAGGTCTGGCATTACACACCCACCTTCACATTCCCTGCAGTGAAGGTACCAGGGAGAACATCTCAGCAGAGACATCTTGGCCCAGAGGCCAAGAGCAGATTCATCCTGACAGATAATAGATAACCGAAGGGACTGAAGGCGTTCAGAAAATGGATGATGGGAGGCTGTGGTGGCTGTCATTAGGTTGTCTTGTGTAAGAGCAATAGATGTGTTCTATGAGACCCTGGGGGCACGCCTGAGATTAACGGGAAGAGATGACGGAGCAGAGCATCCCGGGCTAACGTCAGAAAAAAACCTTCCTAACGGCGAGAGCGGGGCGCCGCGGTGGCTCCTGCGCAGCCGCGGTAGCGGAGCCAATCAGCGGGCGCCGCCGGCCCTCGCGCAACGGTACGGTCGTGCAGACGTGACGTCGACGGTTGCCATGGAGAGGCCCGCTCGGTAAGGACCGCGAGCGGAGGCCGGGGCGGCGGGGTCGGAGCGTGGCTTTGAAGACGCGTCCTGTCACCATGAGCGGCCGCAGTAGGGGCCGAAAGTCCTCCCGCGCCAAGAGCCGGGGTAAAGGCCGCGCCAAGGCCCGAGCCCGCGCTGCTCCCGACGACGCCCCGCGCGACCCGGACCTCCCGCAGTGCCGGCGGCTCGGGGAGGACGCCCAGGCGGCACAGGTGCAGGCCGGCGCGGGTTGGGGCGGCGCGGAAACCGCTGCGCCCGCGCCGCCCGCCGTGCTCGGGGAGGAGGCTGGCTGCCGGCTGCCCCTGGACTGTGGCCTCGCGCTCCGCGCCCGGGCTGGGGACCGCGGGCTGGCCGCCACCAGGCCCGGCCCGGGCAAGGCCACGTCGCTCTCGGAGCGCCTGGCAGCAGACACTGTCTTCGTGGGAACCGTGGGAACCGTGGTGGGAAGGCCGAAGAATGGCCCCCGCGTTGGAAATCGGCGTGGCCCAGCTGGGAAGAAGGCTCCAGAAAGCCGTAGCGCCGTGGGCAGAGGGACTCAGGCCCTAGCTGGTGGGAAGCTTAAGAAAGCGGCGGCTGGAGAGTGTGCCCCTGTCTCAGTGGGAGAAGAAAAGAAGGTGGTGGAGACCGATGCAGGGTCAGGCCCCCGGGCGACAGAGGGCAGCATGGATACTCTGGAGACCGTGCAGCTGAAGCTGGAGACTATGAACGCCCAGGCGGACAGGGCCTACCTTAGGCTTTCGCGCAAATTTGGCCAGTTGCGACTCCACCACTTGGAGCGCAGGAACCTCCTCATTCAGAATATCCCTGGGTTCTGGGGGCAAGCTTTTCAGAACCACCCCCAGCTATCATCCTTTCTCAACAACGAAGACAAAGAAGTACTCAGCTACTTGAACAGCTTAGAGGTTGAAGAGCTTGGCCTTGCCAGATTGGGCTACAAAATCAAATTCTACTTTGGCCGCAATCCGTATTTCCAAAATAAGGTGCTCATCAAGGAATATGGGTGTGGCCCTTCCGGTCAGGTGGTGTCTCGGTCTACTCCAATCCAATGGCTCCCAGGTCATGATCTCCAGTCCCTAAGTCAGGGAAACCCAGAAAACAACCGTAGCTTCTTTGGGTGGTTTTCAAACCACAGCTCTATTGAGTCTGACAAGATTGTCGAGATAATCAACGAGGAACTGTGGCCCAATCCCCTGCAATACTATCTTATGAGTGAAGGGGCCCGTGGAGAAAAAGGAAAGGAGGGCAGGCCAGGTCCAGCAAAGCAACCAGTGGAGACTCCCGAGCCTGCGGTAAACCAGTCCAACTGATCCTACACAAGTCTCCCTACTACCTCCTGCTGGACCTGTTCTGGGCTGGACTACATGTGTGTTTTGCCATCTGCCTTCTCTTCATGTTGGCCTCTGTGTACTGTAGCCTCTTTGGACTTTAGCTACAAGAATATGGCGTTTATGATCATGTTCTTTTGCCTTCCTATGGCCTTGTTGCTTTTACAATAGTGTCACATGCTATGTGATTTCACCCCTACTGTTTGTATGTTAAGCACTTATACTTCAGATGTGTGCTGCCTTTCTCTACATTGCCTGGACCCTGTTCTTGGCTCTGGCCTTGCCCACTTGTCTTTAACACAGACACTCATGAGTCATCCTCCAGGAATGCCGGCGCATCCTCAAGCTTTCCTGCTTCAGGGCCAATCACTTGCTGGGCTTCGTGTTCATGTTGGCAGTGCATGTCATCAGTGGCAAGTTTTTCTATTGTTACTGCAGAATGAGTTCAGTGCAGGCCAGTGCTATGTGGGTCTGGGGGCACTAGCCAAGGTATCACCTACTCTATCTCCAGCTTTGGTCTGTGGTCCATGCTACTCACCCTGCTGGACCTCCAGCAGAATGGCACTTGACTGCTGGGCATGGATGAGGTCAAGGGCAAGAAGCAGTATGCCATGTGTTCTCTACTCTCCTGTTTCTTCTTGCTTCTGTGCCTATCGGCTGGTGAACTTTCATTAAGGTCTGGCCATGGTCACTTTTAGGCCACTGAGTTTTGTCTAGGTTGTATTGGTCCCAATTGGCTTCCTGGTTAACAAGGACCTCAAGAACTGCCTGCGGACTCAGCACCTGCCAGTGCATGAGACACATACCTCCCCTCCCCACAATTCCAGGAACCCTACTGGCTGCCAGACTGATGGGTGGGTTGGTATGTGTATACACATGCTTACTGTCATCATGCTGTGGCTCCAGGTGAGCATGGGGCCACCTCTGTTAACTAGGTACTTTTGTCATCTTCCCTTATCCCCTCCTAAGATATGACCAAAATGTCTTAGTGGGGGTGCCAGGGAAGAGGGATTTCTGATCCGTGGGCCTCTGTCTACTTGACTTCATCTCACATCTCTATAGTACTTACTTGACTTCCTGACCTCCCACTTAACCTCTTTCCTTTCTTTCCTCTCTTTACTGCTACCCTTTCCTCTTATGCCCTCTCCTTTTCTTTAAAATTTTGTCTTTTTTTACTTAAATAGTACTTCAGACAGCAAAACCAAACCAGGGTTTTCTACATATAGCTGGGGAGACAGCTGGAGAATTTCTGTGCACACTCACATACCAGGCTGAAATAAGGTAGAGGAAACTAGAAGGCCACTTGGTCTGTGGTCAGACTCTGATCCTGATTCCTGGGCTCACTTTACAGAAGTTGAAAACCCTTTCATGCCTATGCATCTGCTAGAATTAGAAATCCCAAGGCAGCCACGTTGTGAACTAGAGTCTACTCTTGCTCATTTTTTGTGTATACCCCCCAAGACCCATGGCCTTCTGCTATTTCCTCCTCCATGGTAGCTTTGGACACCTGGATCCTTAGCCCTCAGCTTTCCACACTCAGTAGACTTTTGCTCTCTTCTACCTTCAAATCCCATAGGAGTATGCTTTAGTCTACATTATGGGGGATCCCAGAGTACTCCTAGGGCATGGTAATAGGCATAGGCAGAATCTGTTCTAGCTCTTCAGATTATTTACAGTGGATATGCAAACTCCCTGTCCAAGCTTGTCTGTCCTCTTTCCTCCATGGCCCCCAAGGGTGGGAAGTAGGACTATGTCTATGCCTGCACTTTCCCTGACTTCCCTTACCTTATGGAAGACCTCATTCTGAGTTCTGCAAGGGAGTCCTTGACCCAAGAGTTGTAGCCAGGGCATGCTTGGCAAGGGTACCAGAGCAAAAACATAGAGCAGGCCATGAGCCTGGTGTGGAGTGGGCCTGAAAAGACAAGTGGCTTTGAAACTGCAGAGAGCATGCCGATCTCTCAGTGATGGAGGGGACAAGAGGGACCTTCCTCAGGGTTGGGAAGGGAGCATTAGAAGGGGTTGTTTATAAATAGGGTGCCTAGGTGAGGGTGGGTCCAAAGTTTGTCCGATCTGTATCTCATCAGTGGATTTTTTTAAATCAAAGAAACAAACCAAAAACAGAATAATATTACTTTGGATGCTTTCTCTTTTGTTTTAGATGTGGCCTTGTTTATGTGGAAGATTAATGTTATATGCTGTGTATTTTAACTCTAAGTAAAATCTTACCACTTTGCCCATTTTTTCCTAATGGCAAAAATGAAAACAGCTGTACAAGTCTGCTTTCATAACAAACAAACAAACCTGTTTTGCTCTTCATTATGGGCATTTTCAAAAGCAGAAGTGGAGATAATGGTCCCTGGACACTGTGTATCCATCACCTAGCTATACCAGTTACCAATTATGATCAACTTAATTTTGTCTGTAGCTCTCTCTTCCACTTGTGTTGTTTATTGAAAGTCCAAGATACTATGCCTGTGCAACCATGGTGACTGGGAGATTGGGACTCTGGTGGTGATAGTTACCATGTGTGCTGTCATTATCACATCAGATTTGCTTTTTGCTTTTAGTGTTAATGAAATCCAGAAATGAGCCTTAGAAATGAGTTTTCAGAATTAACAAGGAGTCTGAAAAAGACGAAAGGATGCTCCCTCTTCTCAAATCCACAAAAGGAGTTGGGTTGTAAAACTCTTCAAAGACTCCAATATAAGGTACTTAATTGAAACCCTTCACCATAATAATAATCTTTTAAATTTTATTTTTTCCTGTGTAACATGGAGACTTGTGTGACTTAGAATTGTTATCAGCTTGTTCTGGTCTCTTAACTCTTGTTTTGGAAATATAATTTGGAAATTGTTTCTGTGTTCTGTTAAAAAGCCTTCCAAAAGTGATCACTAACTGGTTGATATACTTGATAATTTGACACCCTGGTAATAATGCAATTATTTCTGTGTTCCTAAACAGCATAAATAGTTGTAAACTTGAATGCATGATGGAAAAATAAAAACCTTTATCTCTGTTATATTTCTTATTTGCAAACAAAATAATTGGAAGGTTGTTAGGCAGAGGCTGGGCAGTTGAGGGAGATACACATTGTCCTATATGATTCCCAGGCCTCAGACCCTTGTGTGGCTGTCTACACAAAAACAAAATCCAATTCCCATGCCTTTCTGAGAGATTGAGACTCTGGTTCTGAGAGGAAGCCAGGCAGTTTTGTTTTGAACAAGTTATCCAGATATTTCCAGTGGGAATTTAGTGCTTCTCAGATTTTAGAGTGCATCTGAATTATGTGTGGAATCCCATGAAAACATGGTTTCTGATTTAGTAGCTTGGGGCAGAACCTGAGATTCTGCATTTTTAACAAACTTCCAGGTGATTACATTGCTGGTAGTTTGTGAACTGTACTATGATCATAAGGGAGATGACCTTGAAGGCCCTTTAAACTAGAGTAATGGCATTCAACCTTGGTTGAATATCTGGGAAGCTTAAAAAGCACTGCCAGAGTTCCTACAAACACCAACTAAATCAGGATGAAAGAAAGATCAGTCTAGCCACAGATCTTTCAAAGCTTCCCAGGTGAGTCTGATGTCTAGCTGGACTTGAGAACTAGGTTCTTAGATACTATTTGTTTCATATGCATAACAAGGATCATTTCTTATTATTCAAGAGAAGCCAACCTTAGTGACAATCAAATGCCACATAAAGCTGCCCAATAGAAAATGATGGGGAAAGATTAGAGATAGGTTATTAGTAGACAAGAAAATGAAATTGCCTTGTATATGATGAAGGTGTTGAGTAAATAAGTGTGCAGGGCCCGAAGGTGCTCCATTGTGGAGTGAATGACTGAATTAATTCATGTTTTATATTCAGAAACCCCAGGGATGGGTTGGTAAATTTATGAAGTGGATTAAGTTTTTTCATAAGAATATCTGTATTAGTTTGCCAAGGCTGCCATTACAATGTGCCACAGACTGGGTGGTTTAAACAACAGACATTTATTTCCTCAGTTCTGGAGGCTGGAAAGCTAAGATCAAGGTGTTGATAGGATTGGTTTCTTCTGAGGGTGACTCTTGGCTTGGAGATAGATTTCTCTGTATCATCACATGGTCTTTCCTTTGTGAATGTTTTACGTCCTCATCTTATAAGGACACCAGTCATATTGAATCAGGGTCCTCTCTAATGACCTCACTTAACTTTTATCTTTTAAAGACTCTGTCTCCAAATACAGTCACATTCTTAGGTATTAGGGATTAGGATTTCAGCCCATAACAACATCTTAGGTTGTATTCTTTTGACACATACATACTTTGTATGTTATAGTAGCTAATTTCATTGGATTTATGTTACAGGCACTTTTGTAGGAGCTTTAGGGGATTATAGCCCCAATGAGGGGATAGTATGAGAAAATGGGGTAAAAAGAAAATAATTGTTCAGATCCAGGCTTTAAACTCTTAAGTGCAGTCTGGCTCAAGAATTGACACACAAACATACAGTTCTTAATTAAAAAACAGGAATAGTCATCAGTTATCAAAAGAAATATGTTCTCATCCACTTTACACTATTTATAGAGACAGACTTTGATACAAATCAAGCCTGGTACACAGGACCAATGAGATGGGGCATTAGTGCCTGAGTAGAAAGATGGGGTTGTATGTAGTTTGGAGGCAGCAGCTCTGGAACTCCAGCTGATGGTTTACCTGGAGTGATGCAGGTCTAGAAGCTACACCTTCGAAGAGAAATAGAGAATCAGGACCTTTATGCAGAATATCCTAAATTTGAGTGCTTTCAACTAAAAATTTAAACCAGAGTTTTTCTATTGATCATTATGTGGAGTGTTGAAGGTGTTTGAAAGTAGCCTCCTCCTCAGGCCTGAGCCTCCAGTCAGGATTCATGTGCCTCGGTTATGAATGGAGGGGCTTTCTGCCCAATTCAGTGTATGCACTTGCTTCTCCACAGATTCAGATCCTCCATTTACCAGCCCCCCCTCAACCACCTTGTATTAATCCATTTTCTGTTACCATAATGAAGTACCCGAGGCTGAGTACTTTATAAAGAGAAGTTATTTACCTCACAGTTTTGGAGGATGAAAGTCCAAACAACATGGTGCCAGTTCTGGTGAGGGCCCCTCCCAGCCATATCACATGATAGAAGGCATTTTAGCAGGAGTGCACATGAGTAGGAGAGATCACATGGTGAGACAGGAAGCCAGAGAATTTGCTCTTTTATAATGATCCTCTTGTGAGAACTAATCAGGGTCCCATGACAACTATATCAGTCCCTCCTGAGGGTAAGACCCTTCATGACCTCCCACTAGGCCCCATCTCTTAAAGGTCCCATCATCTCTTAACATTGTTACTGTGAGGAGCAAGCTTCCAATGCATGAACCTTTGGGGGACAAACTCAAATCATATCCAAACCATAGCATGCCTCTCTCTGGTTCCTTGGAGAGTCCTTCTGAGGTGGGACCCACCACCTCCCCATGGGCTCATTCATTCATTGCCTTCTACATGTACCAGTCTCTGTTGTAGACCATATTGAATACTTCTGCCCCCTCCCCAGATTTCAACATCTTCTTAGCTTGTGCCCAGGATGTCAATTAATCTTTGTCTTTTTCCTCTTGTCCTGCATGGGGCTGGAATGTGCTTTAGGTCATGTGGGTTGAGGAAGGGGCTAAGGGCCTCCCTCACCCTTGGCCTTTAGGTCAGACTTCACAAGGCACTTGGGCTCTTTCTAACTGGGGGAACCAGGGCCTTGGTGGGTCATTCTAGTTATGCTGAGAGTTCCTGGCCCCCTTTTCAACTTTGAGTATTATTACAAAAGGTCCTTTTCTGATTTCTTAGCATGATACCTGCTGGGCTTTTTTGGAAGAGTGTTAGGTTTGTGCTATGCCATAGGTGAGGAAGGAGAGAAAAATAAGTGGCCCCGTCACCTTTAGCTTACCAGAGTCTCTGTCCACTTCTGACTCTCTTCTTACACATTGGCTTCCTCCCTCTAGTCTACTGCAGTGATTTGCAACAGAGGAAAGAGACACATTTCCCTAAGGAGGCATTTTAGAATCACCCAGGGAGGGTACTCTGGCAGATTCATTTGCTTCTCTGAATATTTAGAAAAGTCCTTCCATTTTCTTCTTGAGATCATCAGCCTTGGAGAGACACTGTTACTGATGGGTGAAGTCATATCTTTTATGTGTTGGGGCAGCAAAAAACAGTAGAGAGCCCAGCTATCTGGTCCATGGCTTCTCTCTACATTTGTCCTTAGAATCTTCACTTCTGCTTTTGGAATCTTCTCCAAATATATTTTACTAATGAGGCTCACAACTCACTTCTGCTGATTTGCTTTGGCTGGACTCTGGTCTTGTGTTAGTCATGTGTCTCCACTCCAGATCAGCACCCTCCAGTCAGGTGTCCCTACCTCCCCCAATCTCCTTCTACTATTCTACTGGTCTCTCTCCTCATTTATCTGAAGTCCCTTTTGCTTTCCTATTTTCTCTCTAGCTTCCACATTTGAGAGCAAACATATGACCCTTGAATTTCTGAGACTGGCTGATCTCACCATAATATTCTCTAGTTCCTTCCATTTTCTTGTAAATGACATAATTTTGTTCTTATTTATGACTGAGTAAAACTCCATTGTATGGTCCTCAGCTGGGATTTGACAAACAGAAGACATAATAGCTACTATCTGTGTGACTCTTCATGATTTTCAAATTACACTCACATTATCTTAGTTATACCAACTATTCCATAAGAAGCTCAAAGAGGTAAAATGACTTGACCCAAATCACAAAACCACTACATACTAGAGCCAGGACATAAACTCAAGTTTCTGATTCCAAACTCCATCTGTCCTTAGGGTAGTGAACATGCATAGATATTTTAGCTGATATTCTATTATAAAGAGGACCTTTCCCTCACCATCTGGCAGTGAAATACACTTCTCCTAAAAAGGCAGTGTAAATTCTTAATTATTTCCCTTTAATTACCAATTTTTCAGTAGCTGGTTTAATAATCACCTCCAGTGGTCTCAAATTAGGACATCTTTTTCTTCATTGCCACTACTGACTTGTGGACTAAATATTTATCTAATATTTTGTGATCAAATACAGTCATCTTTCTTTTGGCTACTCAATTGACCAATATTTTAGCCCTAACTTTTATGAGACTCCATTCATTTTTGTCCCTGTCTCCCACTGCCCCCTGTGCCGTGCTTAGCCAGTAGAAACCACTCCTGGTTCTCTGACACCCACATTTGTACAAGCTGTTCACTCAGCAAGAGCCTTTCAGATATGGCTCAGATATACTTGTCTGTGCTGTTATTTTTAATATTTTAAGGCTGAATTAATCCCTCCCATCTCTTAATTTCCACAATATTTTGTGCACTCTTCAATTTATAGTGCCTAACACAGATACTCATACTGCTCCCACCAGGGACTATGAGGTCCCTAGGTCACATAATAATAATAATAAACCATATGTCTTAATCATTTTTATTCCCATAGATCACATATAGTATGTGCTCATTAAGCACACACACATGAACAAAGTGAATGTTGGAAGTGCCCAGGAGCAGAGATTGGGAATAATTTTGAGTGAAGGCGAAGCATGAGCCTAATACAAATGCATTAAAGGCAGGGGTCGGGTGGTTAGGGAAGCTATTACCTGCACAAAGCCTCAGGCAAAAAACCGAGTGGCACCAAATCAGTCTCACAGCATATTGAAAATCAAGTAGGAAAATGGAAGAGAGCAGGAAAGCAAATGAAAAATGTTGGAAATGTACCGTGTATGCAATGCTTTCATAATGTTCCACAGAACTGGGTCTGTAACGGAAAACAAGAAAGAGCAAAGCTGATGTGATTCTGGATGATGACTTTCCCAGGTACCTTTCTGTCTTTCTACATAGATATGTGTATAGTCTGAGGTCTCCTAAGAGGCCCCTTGAATTTAGACAACTCAAAAAAACTGGGTTAGAATAAAGACAGCCTCTACAAAAGCAATATCATTGAAAAGCAAGCCAAACAGGAGATTAAACCTAGAGAAGGGACAGAATGAGCAGATCTAGGGGAAAATTGCCTTGAGCTTTAATAATAAATAGCCTAACTTCCAGGATTATGGGGAAAATAGGGTCATCAGAACGCAGTGCTGCTTGGCTAGGTACTCTGACACCAGCTACTTTGTGAGAAAATTCGGAACTTTGAGAAGGGTAGAAGGGTGCAAACAAGTCCTTTCAAACTCATGAGCATTCTGAAGAAGGTATGATCATGGGGCTGATTGTCCCTCAGGAGGCTACAGAGCCTTAGGGTGTCATGAGGAGGGCTCTTCGCCTTCTGCTGTATGAACCCGTCTTGCTATCAGTGGCATCTCTGGCTTGGGGTGCATTTATTATCCATCTAGCATTTATGTGAAGGACACTGAGCTCATATAAGCTCACCTGTCATTCTCTTGGCCATAGGTCTTATTTGATGCCTCAGTAAATTATACTCCCATCCTTACTACTCACTCTGTATTCCTTCTCCTTTTTCTTTATAGAATTTATCACAAGTTGTGACTATGACTTTTCTCTGAGTTTGTCTCTGAAAAGCTCTGTAAGCTCTCAAAGATCTTTACTCATTGCTAGATCCTAAGTGCTTACCTACAGAAGGCATTTGACAAATATCTTTGTGTGTGTGTATGTGTGTGTTTGTGTGGATATGTGTGGGGGTACTGGGGATTGAACCCAGGGGCTTCTACCTCTGTACCTCAGCCCTTTATAAATTATTTTTTATTTTGAAACAGGGTCTCACTAAGTTATTGAGACTGGTCTTGAACCTGCAATCCTCCTGTCTCGGCCTCCCAAGTATTGGGATTACAGGTATATGCCACCACACCCCACTTGACAGACATCTTAGACTAATGGAAGTGTTAGTCTTATGAGCCAAAAGTCTTAGTCTTATGTCATTTAAGATGACAGGTTGGATGGGCCATGCCTTGGAGTTGTTCTATGGTTAGAGAAGATATTTCTTCCTAATATGTTACGGGACTTGGAGAGTTCATTTTATTGAGTGAATACGACACATCAAGCGCAGTTCCGGGCACATCACACACATTACTACAATGATTTTACTCATTTTTCAGACGAGATAAAAAGAGCCCAAGAGATCTTAGATATCTAACTTGCCCAAGGTTATGAGATAAGCTGTAATTCCCAGAACTAAGGATGAGCCCCTTAGTCACAATTCTGTATTGCCTGTCAGGCTGAGTTAGGCTAACATAGTGCTCAAGTCTTCAGAAGAGGGAGAAGGCAGTGTGTGGTTCTAGATGAATTTGGAACTCTCCTAAAGGTGGTTCACTGTGCCAATCACCAGAGAGGGGAAGTGTGTGGGGAGGCATCTCTGGGTGTGTGTGCAGGAAGGCCAAGAGAGTGACCAGTGAGTCAGCTTTGGAACACAGTGTGCATACTTCCTGGTGCTTGTCCTGGGCCCACACCTGAGGCTGCCAGGGCATGATGAACTCTCGCTTGGAGACCCCTGCCCACTAAGGCAATCAAGACCACATTGTAAAGACTCCCATCTATAAGCAGCATGTGGGAAGAGAGACCTCCTGGTCTGATGCAGCCCAGAAGAAGGGCCTTTCTGAATAGGGGCACTGATTAGATGGTGTATCCAGAAAGCAGAGTCACCAGATAACAAAAGGCAGTAGCAGCTACTAAATGAGGGAATTTGTGTACTGACAATATAGGCAGGCTTGATGATCAAGCTCTTCTTTTAACTCCAGCCTCCCACATGGACAGTTATTGCTGACATTTCTCTTGTTTCTGAATAAAGATGATGAAAACTCAAGCTTTATTGACATTACTACTAGGGTCTGCTTCCTTCTTCACATAGAAACTCACTGAAACTTCTATTCCACAAAGGGATCATAAGGGAAAGGAAGTAAGGAGTTAATGTTTATTGAGCACCAAGTGCATGCCTAAGTGACCTATGTTCAGTTGTTATTGTAGTTTTTTCTTTTTCTTTTTTTTGCCATAGCAAACTTATGAAACCATCGTTGTTCTCTACCTTTTCAGTTAATGATGCTGAAGCTCTGAAGGTTAAGAAGCTTGGTTGGGGTTACTCACCAGAATTTGGTATGGCTAAAGTCTCTTTGGCTCCAACACATCTCTTCTCTCAGTTATACATACTGCCCTTCCTAGAAGATGGGAGACATAATTACTTCTTTTTTAAAAATGAGAATGATATGAATTAGTTAGAATGCTTTCAGTTGTAAGCAACAGAAACCCTAACTTATTCTTGACACCCAAGAATAAGAGCAGTTACTGTCTCCATAGTAGGGAATCCGGAGGTAGGCGACCCTGTGGTTAGTTTAGCTGCCCTGTTATCTTTAAGAAGCTCCTGGGTTCTTTCCATCCTTCTAGTTCTTCTCTTCCAACATCGTTCGCATGAACTTGGCAAGGATCTTTTGTCCTCCAACTTGTCTCATGGCCCCGAGATGGCTGCTTCTGCTCCAGGCACCATTTCTTCAAAGATAGTATCCCAAATAGGAAACCAGGGAAGAAGGAAAGTGGGATATCTCTTTTACTGGAGAGAAAAACATTTCCCTCCTCCCAGGAGACTTTCCTTTACATCTCCTGATCAGAAATGAGTATCCCCCCCACACACACCCCCGCCTTAGACCAATTGAGGAGAATGTGACTGCCATGATTGGCTTGGGCTCATCAGGACTAGTTCCACAGAGACTGCAAAGAAGGACCCTGGCTGCTTGCCACGTGCTTTTAAAGCCAAGAGTTCATCAGGCTTTGTGACTGCCATAGAGGGAACAAAATACTGGGGAGAATGAGGATAGTCATGATGTATTCACTGACTTAGACAGCTTGCTTGTTTAGTACCTTCTCTGATCTCAGTTAGACACCAAGGTGGGTCAAAAGAATTACAGAATTCCAGCAAGGACATACTGCATAATCTAAATGGGGGAGGAAAACGTAACATGTATATGAACAGTTCAATCAGAACATGAAACAAAAATTTAACAAAAAACAGCCTATGATCAAATGGTCTCTGGGTCAGAGGGCAATTCAGTAGATTCTTCTTGGAAGATTTTGTGAGATTTTTGTCCTACTCATGATTGGATAGGAGCACTTTATGCTCTTTTTTAATAAGCAGGATTTGTTTTGTATTCTCTGTTTTTATTATTTTCTTCCAAACAAAATGCACATATTTCTCAAAGATATGGAGCTATTTTTGGACAAGGATATTATTTTTAGATGTTAAATACAATATTGCTAGCTTCCTAGAAAAAATATTTGGTGCTTCAGCAAGAGATATGAACTAGCCATGAATTTAAATATTGCTCCTGGTAGCTTTGCCTCGTATGGTTACCTTTGTTATGATTTTTGTGCCCCTTTCTCTGGGTTCCCTGTGGGTCTAAGCAGCATTGAAATGAAATGGTAGCACCTTAAATTCAAAGTAAGTCTGAACATTTATTTCAATGGTTATATCTGAGGCATTTGAATAATGCAAAATGCCACAGCAGCAGCTGAAACTTTAATTTGGTCTCTAATTATGAGTAATCTTCTCAATCTGACCATAGTTTTTAGAGTAATTTCATGACAGATTACCTGTAAACACATACTTTGCTGATACTTTTTGTTGCTTCTATAATAACTTGATTAAGAGGAATGATCATTTGAAACCAAAAATCCCCAAATGTCCATCCAGAATGTGAAGTCTTCTTTCTCTAGACCTCCAGGTTGAGAGCTTTCCCCAAGAGCCATAAAACTTAGCTAAAATCACCCTTTGGGAGATCCTTTTCTTTGTTGTTGGACTTTTGTTATAGGATCTTCCCAGAAAAGCTCTCCGTATTCATTTAGTCTCTTCTTGTTCAGGGGTTAGAGATGAGCAGGGAGGGCCACTCCCTATATAGCACAGGACCAGATATTTCTCAGGCTCTCTTTTCAGGGGTTGTTCTAATTGGAGTTCAGAAAAAGTGTTTTGCTGCCTCACCCCACCCTGTTGAGTATTTTATTTTATGTTTACCTTTTCACAGAAGCAGATTTATTTAGGAAAGCAGGTACACATTCAAGGGAGAATGTGGGCCATCTCCAGAGACTGCAACCCCTTGGTCTGGGGTATTATTATTTAAAGAGGGACAGTAGCCAGGGGATAGACTAGAGGAGGCATCAAGGCAGAGTTATACAATTCTGGGCTAGTTTTCCCTACACTGGCCTAGTGCCTGCATTGTCTCACTTTTTGCAGGCAAGGATGCAGGCCAAGGATGTGGGCTAAGGACATGGGCTGGTTTGCTCATGAGTTGCTTATTCTGTATTTCAAAGGTTTGTGGGCATCTCCTGAATTCCAATAGTTCAGAGCACTTCTCTTTTGAGACTCAAGATATCTTTTTCTGTATTTCTAAATTCTTATCTCACCCCCATACTTGTGATCCCTTATTCATAAGAGTTTATAAAGGGCAAAGGTCTGTCTTCCAGAAATGCTCAAACTGGCAAGGGGCGATGACCCTGCCTAGCCAAGGATCTAAAGTCTCTGCCTGCCTCATCTTGTTGAGAAGAGTTCGAATCCTTGCATTACCATCATTTAACCATGGAACTTTTGCAACCTGGAAGATACAAATTTTACTAAGAGATGAGGAAGTATAGTAGCATAATGTCCTAATAGTGGTAATAGTCAGATGAGGTTAGGCAAGTAAGCTTTAATAGTTTCTTATCTGTATACATCTCAAGATCTGGATTTTCCCCCCATAGCAGGTCTATTATATCAGACTAAAATTAACTCAGGACAAACTTGTGATTTTGGCAAAGTCTCTTTTTATAATAATTATTAGACAGTCATGCATAAGAACCCTTTGAGTATTTTAAATACTCCTCAGTCCTAGTGAGCTGGAGCCATAATGACTGAAATCAACCTAAAAAGAGACCGTTCTGCCAAATAGTCATGCATGGGCAGTTCTCTTTCTCTGAATACTCCAGTAGTTTCTGGGGCAGTAAGCAATTGGGTAAAGAAAAAGACTCGATGAAGGAAACAGTTCAAATAATGCTAAATACACATATGAAGTTATCAACACTAATCTCAATAATGTGTATGGGGAGGGAGAGGGGGCAGGGTGGGATCTGGAAGGGAACATACCAGGTGCTGTGTGCATGAATGTTTACAATGCTCTGAACCTCATTATAATGTACAATTGCAATGTACCAACAAAATATATAAAAATAAATAAAACATTACCACAATTCAAAAAAGAAAAAGAGTAAAATGTATATTGCAGAACATGCCCACCTTGTAGATGGCTTGAGATCTGTTTGAGAGCCTTGGCCTTCATCACCACCAAAACTGAAACTCCAGTTGGAAGCAAGAAAGAGCCATGAGTTCAGGCTGTTCTGAGTAAGCCTGCCTGGAGCCACTGGCTTTGAATGCTTGGTGCTGACACCAAATGTTCCAGAATGGTTGAATGCTAAATGTTTACCAGATTTGGGTCTGGGACCTACAGAGTGAGGGGCAAGAAATATAATGGGAGGTTTTAGAGTATGCCAGCTAAAACTTGGAAATAGGCAAATCTGAGTTCATATCTGAGCTGTAATAGCTACTAGCGTGGCTGGAAACTTGGTAGACTTATCTTCGGGAAGATCCACTTTTATTAACTGTAAAACAGCAACAAAAGTTTAGAGTTAGGTAAAAGTCATAGAAAACAAGACTCAATTGGGTAAAGTAAAATATAAAATATTAATGGAGAAGTGAAGGATCCAGGGACATCCAGCCAGATGGGGCTCGATCCAGGGGCAGGTACTTCTCTCCTTATGGCAGAAATGATTCTTGATGTTCTAGGCCCATAAATATTGCCCCTAAAAGCAACCATAGTAAGAAAAAAGTATTTTCCCCTGCCAGTACAAGAGAGATAGACTCTCTTGGCTTATTAGGTCATTATGAACACTCAACCAACTTAAGAACTGCCTAGCTTTGGAACCAGGAATGGGGTCAGTGTCACCCAAGCTCCAGGGACTAACAATGGGAATGGATTGCTTTTTCCAAGTGAAAATAAATCATGGTGCTAGTATCAGAAGAAGGGGAATGGATGCTGATCAGGCCAAAACAATAGATGCCAATTGTCCATTCCCAGGTCATTCTTGAAAGAAGGAAGTGGGAGTGGGCAAGAACAAAGATATTGGTGCTTGTAAGGATTTGGCCTGGGGTCAGGCATCAAGTATCACTAACTGCTTGCCTGCCTTTTTTCATAGTTTGACAATCTATACTGTATCATTTGGTTGCAGCTGGTAGGTGATATACAACCCACATTGCTTTAAACTCTCAAGGCATCAAACCTTGTTTAATTGCCATTATTCTTCTCAATGTCTTGGCAGTTTTTCTATGTATTTTCCACTGTGCCTTTTGGCTATAGATAATCCACATAATGATTGTTATCATAGTGATTGTAATAATGCCACATAGTGGGCATGTGAAACTGGGAAGTCCAAAAAATGAGGCCAGTGGCTACCACTGACAGAAGATAAGGGCTTCCTTGGGGGGGCAGAGATGCAAATCCAGGTGATTCAGGCTGTTCCTGAGAATCTGGGGATGTGATTTTACTGGGAACCATGGGATATTTCCATATACATTCATCCCTCAATATTAAGAGGATTGGTTCCAGGATCCCCCAAGGATACCAAAATTTTAGATGTTTAAGTCCCTTATAGGGTACTCATAAAAATAGATGAGTTACGCAAAACATAGAGGCCTGGGGGATGGGGTTTCAGTCTTTAATGTGGGACTAAGGGAAAAGGAGAACCCCAGTGGCAGGACACAGAAGGATCCAGGGCTAATAAGGTCAGGGTAGGTGGGAGTCCAGAGAATTCCATGCAGGAGCCTGAGGGATGGGCCTGGGCCTAAGCAAGGAGGACATTTCCTCCTTCAACAGTCAGAAGGAGTCCAGAGAGAATGCCCAGGCTTGGGTCAGAGTACGAAAGAGGAAGAGTGAGAGCTTTGCTTTGAGGATGAGGCTAGTGTGGAAGGAAACAGAGACCACCCAGAAAGGGGGGCCTTTCCTGTCCCAAGGCAGGAGACTCGGACACGTGCGCCTTGCCTCAGACCTCTGCATCCTCTAGGTCCCTCATCTGTATGGAGTCAGCTGTGGGAGGCCGGAGCAGGAAGTGATGCTGAGGGAGAATGAGGGGCCCGTGGGGTTAGCCTGAGATGGGTCGAGGCCTTCAGCAGGGAAATCTCTTCCCCCTCCTCACGCTGGGTGGTGGAAGCTGGGAGTTAACTGGACAATCAATAGCCCAGCAGTATTTCAGGAAGGCTCCCATAGGCCCCTTCAACGTGGAGGGAGAGGAGGGTGCAGCTTGGCCCAGGCCTCTGCAATTTGTGTCCTGTTTCCTGTCCTGCCTGATGGCCTTGTGAAGACCTCCTGACCACATACACAGTTTTAAATAATAAAGCACTCAGTCTCCACCGCAACCATAAGGTTTACTCCAATTTCTGCAGCACAGAAAGAAAGAAAGAGAAAGAGAGAAAGAAAGAAAGTTCAAAACAAAAAACATTTTAAACAGCCATGGGTTTTGTTTTAGTCATGTTTGGAAGGGTATGTCCTAGGGGAGTGGGTAGTCAAGGGAGTTCTTCATCCCTACAGAATCGAAATCAATGAAAAGTAAATTAAAAACTGGCTTCCAAGATTACACAGAAGAATCTCAACCCAGAATAAACTCTGAAAGCTCCATTTTCAGCAAAGAAATGAGGGCTCTCTAATGGAAACATTGGCAGCTCTGCGCAGTGCAGCCCAGCCCGGGGGTGCTGCGATGCTGTTTATTTGAAGATGAGGATGTAGCCGGGAGCAGTCCCTCTTGCAGAGTGTGGTCTTGGCAGCACCGGGCTCTCCCTGTCTTCTGTTTGTGGGCCTCTACCTTCTGGAGACCTTGCTCTTGGCTCCATTCCTAAAGTCTCTTGCTGTAGATCAGATCTGGGCATCTGTCATGAGCTACCTTGCCTTTGAAAGGTGCTGCCTCTGTCCATCTGTCTCTTTTCTGAAGGGATTTTCTTTCTGTAGGCCTGCATGGGAGGGGTGCTGTTGTAGACTGGAAGAGAAGGGCCTGCTAGAAATAGCAGTGGGGGGTTAAGCCACCAGAGACACCATGGGATTTGTCTGCTGGACCCTGCACCTCCATACCTCAGTGGTGGTCCTCTCAGGCCAGCCTCTCGGCCCCTCTGACTGGGCTTAGGCTTTGGAGGGAAAGCCTGCTTGGTGGTATTAAAAGGGAAGAGTGTGTGAGGGCCTGGGGCTGGGGCAGGGTGGTGGTGGGGAAGGAGGAAAGGGTCAGGACAGTATAGGGTAGTGATTGGGGGTACCGGCTTTCCAACATATGGGAACCATGGCCCAGGACACGGGCTATGTGATTTGGGGCAAGTGGCTTGACCTAGCTGAAGGCCAGTGTCCTGATCTTTAATTCAGCAATAATAATATTTAGCCCACATAAAGGCTTTGGTTCCCCACGAAATCTTGTGTGATTTTGGAATCAATGCCTTGGGCTCAGACCTATAGGTCATGGTTTATAAAAACCCATTCAGGCCGTTTGGCAGTTTCCACAAAAATGCATCCCAGCAAGCACTTTGCAAGCCTGAGAGACCTATGGAGCTTCTGGTGACCCTGAGCAGTGGCTTATTGTCTCATTTATGGTTCTTCTCACATCTCTTCACACCTGTCCTCTTAGACTGAGTTCCAGATTTTTCTCCATTACAAGAGCAATCCAGCTCACCCCATGTCCTGTTCCCAGTACTGCAAACTCAAACTTTTAAATCCCTTCACACGTTTCGCCAGACCTGAATGTTGTTGAAAGCAATGGAATATTATACAACAAATCTACCTCAGATAGTACCCATCTCATAGCATTTTCTAGTGTACTGAATAAGATGAGATAATCCTATCACCATAGTGACTAGTACAGTGATCCATGTCTATAACCAGTTGAAAAAACTGGGTGACCATATCTGAGAATCCAAGATGTTCACATGTTGGTGGAACAAAGAGCAAATATTGGGGTCAATGCATCGTGCTTTAATTTCCCAGGCATCTCTGTATGTCATGGACACTCTTGCGAGGTAGTCAGGGCATCCTCCCCACACCTTCTTCACACAGAAGACAAAATGACTTGCCCAGATTCACTAATTAGGAAGTGGCCAGTGTAAAACCCAAACACCACCTGCACTGGGGCTCACTGGGTGCCTATCTAATGTCTATTTGCCTCTTCTTCCATAATTATCTCCCTAACATTAGATGGGAAATGTGGCCATCCAGAAGAAAGACATAATTTTCCAGCCTTCTTTGCAGATTAGATGTGACAAAGTGATACAGTTTTGCTCATGGGATGGTGGTAGCTTCCAGAAACTGTCCTTTAAAACCAGCCAGTGCACACATTTCCCTCCCTTACTCCTCACCCCCCCTCCATCTGCTGTTCTTATATGGTTTGGACTGTACCCCACTCATAGCAGAGTGAGCCGGACTGAGCCAGAGATCCTGAAGACTCTGGAGTCCCCATATGAGTCCTGGATTGGATTTTATGTAATAGAGAAATAAGCATCCCTGTTATTGAAGCCATCACTATTTTGGGTGCCCATTAAGCATGACTGAATTTGTCCTACCCGACGCAGAAGATGACCTGACACGAGGCCCAGTACGCCTTTATCATCATGAATGTCCTGCAGAGGTGGAACGTCCTGGCTCCAAGTGCCAGGCTCTTGTTGTTGGATGTTGTGAAGCTTCAGGTCCTCTGTAGCAGGTGGGTTTCTGGAAGCAGACATGAGATGGTATTCGGCCTCCAGGATGTCCATTATGGATCAATATGTGTGAACTGGAAGGGGAGGGAGTCGAGTAGGGCAGAGGGAGAAGCTGACCAGCAGTCCCTGTGGGGAGCTCTGGAGCACTTGCAGTGCACAGCAGTTTCCTGTTGAGGGCCTTTATGCCCCCACCACTGTCAGCCATTGTGCGTGGGTTGCCTGGTTGGGAAAGGAATGCCCTTGGGTGAAGAGCTCTACACAGCAAGCATGGCTGAGGGAGCTGAAAGCTGGAGGCAACAAGTCTTTCCTTCCAGAAGAGGGGTTTGGGCAGTGCAGTATTCTAGCACATTCTTCATCTGCTAAATGGGGATCACAACAGTACCAACCTCGCAGGGTTTGCCCGGTATACATGTGTCTTGTAAGCTGACATCAGTTATTTTTAAGGGCATTGTGGGTACTCTGCCCGTTGGGCAGCTTGGCTGTGGGTGTCCTTTCCCGGCAGAGCTGACCCCAGCCCTTTCTGATAGGATTAACTCCCCAGGAATGTCAGGGTGGTGAGTCCAGAGCCCTCAGAGTTGGACGCTGTGAAGCCCATTTTATTGAGTCTGCACTGCCCTTCATTCAGCTGTTTCATATTAAATTGCAATCAGAGTTCAGAGCAAGATGGTCTCTGATCAAAACCAGTGAAATTAAATATGAGGGAAGTCCAGAAAAAGGAATGCTGAAGGAAGCTGGGTTTCATTCTATTCTGAGGTCTCTGAATATATCCAAGGCTTGCATCTCCCCATTCTTAAGCCGTGGCAGTATCAAAGGGCCAAGCTTCTTGTTCCACATTAGTCAAGACATAAGGGTCATTTCAGACTCAAGTCTGAGTTGGGGTGGATAATCAGAATGATATCTGTAGAAGATTGTCACAGTAATGGCCCAGTGAGTCATCCTAGTATCACTCCCTTGTGGAGCCCTCCCCGAGGCCAGGTCCTGTGACTTGTTTTGACCAGTAGGACATCAGCTCACATAACACAAACAGAAGCTTGGTCAGTGCTCCTGCACTGGCATTTGCCAAAGCTGAGGCTCACCTCTTTGAGGACGAAGGACCAGATGAAGAGAGGCTGTCCTTCCAGCCTACTTTCCTGTGGTATGGAGCCCAGTTGAGGCCCACAGAACTGTCCACAGAATCCTAAGCAATAATGAATTGCTTTTCTTATGATTTTTTTAAATTGAGGCAAAATTCACATAACACAAAATTAACAGTTTAAAAGTGTACAATTCAATGGCATTTAGTATATGCACAATGTTGTGTGACCACCACTCTTTCTAGTTCAAACCATTTTCATCTCCTTGAAAGCAAGTCCTAAGCTGGGCATGGTGGTGCATACCTGTCATCCCAGTACTTAGGAGATTGAGACAGGAGGACTGCAGGTTCTCAGCCAGCCTCAAAAACTTGGTGAGGCCCTCCTAAATTTAGTGAGGCCCTGTTTCAAAATAAAAAAGAATAAAATAGGGCTAGGGGTGTAGCTCAGAGGTAGAATGTTCCTGGATTCCATACCCAGTATCACACACACACACACACACACACACACACACACACACACACACA
>PVJS01024859.1:0-28327 GCA_004027185.1 Glis glis
GAATTGCTTTGGCTATTCTGGGTCTTTTGTTTCTCCATATGAAATTAATGACTGATTTTTCTAGCTCTGAGAAAAATGATGTTGGTATTTTGATAGGGATTGCATTGATTCTGTAGATCATTTTTGGCAGGATGGCCATTTTGATGATGTTTATTCTGCCTATCCAAGAGCAGGGAAGATCTTTCCATCTTCTAAGATCCTAATCACTCTTAAAGGTTCCAACCTCTCAACATTGTTACAATGGCAATTAAATTTCAACATGAGCCAGGCATGGTGGCGCATGCTTGTAATCCCAGTACTTAGGAGGCTGAGACAGGAGGACTGCAGGTTCACGGCCAGTCTCAGCTACTTAATGAGGCCCTCCACAACTTAGTGAGACCCTGTTTCAAAATAGAGAATAAAAAATATATTTTTTATTCTGGGAGTGTAGCTCAGAGGTAGAATACCCCTGGGTTCAATTCCCAGGACCGTAAAAATAAAAAAAAATTTAACATGAGTTTTGAAGGTGACATTCACACCATAACAGCATAGAGTCCAGGCCCAGTGGATTCCCTTTATCTGTGAATTTGCTTTCTACAGTTTCAATTACCTGTGGTCAACCACAATCTAAAAATATTAAATGGCAAATTCCAGGAATAAGCAATTTATAAGCTTTGAATTATGCTGTTCTGAGTAGCATGATGACATCTCATGTCATCCTGCTCTGTCCTGCCCAGGACATGAATCGTCCCTTTGTTCAGTGTATTCACACCATATATGCTACCCTTGAGCTAGTTGCTTTATAGCCATCTCAGTTATATCAGATTGACTTTCTCTATATTGTGGTACTTGTGTTCAAGTGACCCTTGTTTTACTTAATAATGGCTCTAAAGCACAAAGAGTAGTGATGCTGGCAAATCAGATATGCCTAATAGAAGCCTACGATCACATGAATAGGAGAAACCATATTCTACATAGGGTTCGGTACTAATTACAGTTGCAGACATCCCATGAAAGTCTTGAGGCCAATCCTCCATGCAGGAGGGGGCTATGCATTAAAGGATGTCATCAGGAATCTATTTTTCTTCTTTGTCTTTTCTTTTCCTGGTTTTGACTTTCACAGATGATCCCTCTACCCATGGCTTCAAGATAGTCACCAGATTGACAGCCTACCAGTTTCACAACCTCAGAGCTTCCAGCTCTCGAAGGAGTTCCAGCAAAAGCTTTACTTTCCTGGTTTGTCTTGGGAAACAGTGTCACCCCTGAATCAATCACAGTGACCAGAGGAATGGAATGCTTCAACTGGTCAGGCTGGGGTCATGTTACCACTCTGAGTATGGAGGAAGGTAAGCCTTACTTGTAAATGGACAGGGGTGGGGGTGGGGATGGTAACCTCTTAGGAAAAGAAGATTGCTGCTTTAGAGGAAGGGGGTGGAAAATAAACATGCAAAAACGAGTGATATCTGCTACATAGTAGGGGCTTAATAATGCATTTAATGAAAATGTATCATTTTAGCTTTTGTTTTATAGGCATGTATTGGTGCAAAGAGGATCTTTTCCTCTCTCCTCAAAATGTCATTGTCCTTAGCCCCCTCTGTTTTTTTTTTTTGTCCTTAGCCTTTTCTTCCTGTCTCACTCACTGCCAGTACTATTCCTCACAGATATTGTTAAGCTTATTTCTTTACATGCATGAAAGTATGGTTGCTTTATAGTATGTCTGGTGACAGCAACATTTACAGTCTTTGTGGGTATATTTAGTTTGTTGTTTCTTGTCCATGGTGTCCTTTTTGTCTATATTTGTCTGGTTATTCTTTATTTTATGCTGTCCATCACATTAAAAATATTATTTGCAGGAATAATGAGACTCCACAATGAAGCTACTTATTCCCAGACAGGTTTTGAATTTGCTTCTGCCAGCACCTAAGGGGACCATCAGTCCAGGATCACCTAAACTCATATCCAAAGCTTCTAGGTTAGAGATAGAAATCTGGGATGTAGTATTTCAAAGGCTGATTTACTACTGAGCTACCTTGACACTGAGGGCTTAGCTGGGTGCTGGTTTATTGAGAGGGGGCTCTCCTACTTTATTCCTCAACCAGTGTGTACCCTGAGTTTGAATTTCTATTTTCCTCCCCACAAAAGACCCTCCCCTTCCTAAGAAAATTAAAATTTGCAATTTCTAAGTTGGGCAGATACTCTCCGGGTATAATTGTCTGTGCTCACTTACCTTCTTGGGTTCTTATTTGGCAGCTCTTGGTGGTGGAGGTAAAGGTGCTTTTATTATATTCAGCAATTTTAGTTGTTTTCAGCAAGAGGGTTCATCCTGATAATCTAGTTTGACATTCCTGGGAACATGGATCGACTTTTCATGATGTTTGATGCATCTTTCTTTCTCAGTCTTGCAGCTGATAGTATGGGTTGCTTCTGATTCTGAAAAATACTGTCATCTTGGTCCATTTGGACTTCAGTGTATTCCTAGGATCTCTACTTTTCCAATCTTAAATCATTTCTACCATATCAAAAGGACACAGAAGAAAGGCTAAAATTCTCCCACAGACCAAATCTGGAACAAACTGAGTATCAAAATAAATATTGTAATATGATACACTCATTGAACAAAATAAAACTCCATGGGTTCATACTTGTGCTCGTTAGCTTTTCATCACTGTGACCAAAATACCTGACAAGAACAACTTGGAGGAGGAAAAGTTTATTTTGGCTTATGGTGGCTGGAAAGCAGGGGTCGAGGAGGGAAGTGACCAGGGACAGATATAATCTAAGGCTACACCCCCAGTGACCTACTTCCTCCAGCTATGCCCTACCTGGCTACAATTTTCACCACCTTCCAGTAAATCCATTCAAATTATTAATCCATCAAATGGATTAATCCACCAAATGGATTAATCCACAGATTAGGCCACAGTCCTCACTATTCAGTCATTGCCTAAAAGGCCCACCTCTGAACCTGGCTGCATTGGGCACCATGTTTTCAACACATGAACTTTTTTGGGGGGGCATTCCAAAGTAAATCATAACAATGCTGATATCATTCAATTGCTCCTGGAAAAGAGAAAGCTCTTCCTTACAGTATAATGGTAACTAATAAATGCCGAAGAGATAAGATAGCTAGAAAGTCACCGTCTGGCAACTTTCAGAGTAATAATAGATTCAGAGAAGAATCATTAATATGTATCAAAAGCAGTGGGTGAAAGTTTGATGAGGAAGAGAATATATACATAGTTTCGAAGTATTTCCCATAAATTATAATGCAAAGGGAAAAGCAGTGGCTTTACCATGTAAAATCCTAACAGATGACATCTTAACCAAGTACTGGGTAATGGAACAAACCAGCATGGTGTTCCTCTTGATATGACGCTCAAGGAAAAACACAGAATCAGTGCTATAGGACTCCACCTAAATAAAGGCAAGACCTCAGGCTAATCATAGGAACTATCAGACGAAGACAAAGTAAGGGACATTCAACAAAATAGATTGTGTTCTTCTAAAAGGTCAACACCCTGAATTACAAAAACAGACCAAGGAACTAAGGGGACAAAGAGGCTTGGTGCCTAAGTGCAGTCTATGATTCCGGATGCAAACATGTCTTAGGAACAAGTAGTTTAAAACTTGTTGGACATATTGGACAACTGAGAAAATTTGAAAAGAAACTACGGATTAGATAATAATATATCAGTGTGAAATGTCCTGATTCTGACATACTGAAGTGATATAAGTGGGTGTTATTGTTGTTAAGAAGTAAATACCGAGGTATTTAGGAGTGACAGATGATGTTTAAAACTTAACTGTTTGTAAATATGTGCAGCTATGGAGATAAAGTGAATCATAAGGCAAGTGAAGTAAAATTTAAATAACTGGTGATAGTTGGAAAAGATATTTAAAAGTTGCATTGAAATAAAAAGTCCTAAAAATAAAAGGTTTGGGAAACAAAGATAGTATCTTATTTTTATTGACTTATTTTTGTTTCTCTCTTTTTTTTCCATTTGGAATGAAATTCCCATAAAGGCAAAGGTCTCATCTTCTTTATTTTCATCACTGTGTCATCGGCACCTGTAACAGTGTCACTATAAAGGACTTCAATAAATACCTGTTCAACATTAAAGGAAAAACACATGAAGATAAATAACAATAGAATAGACTTTCATGTCTCTGTATTCTCTCCTAAAACAAACTGAATCTCAAGTAACATATTTTTTTTTTTCCAAAAGGGGTTAGATCTACAAGGAAAGGAAGAATAAAAGACAACTGTCCACCCCTTACTCTCCCTGTTCCTTCAGCTGCAGCATTCTTGGTGGAGTATTGGCAATTTTTTTTTCTGGGAAATCTACGTCCAGTAAAAATAACTAAATAAGCCGGGTGTAGTGGCACACACTTGTAATCCCAGTACTTGGGAGGCTGAGACCAGAAGATCTGGGTTCGTGGCCAGCCTCAGCTACTTAGTGAGGCCCTCCGCAACTTAGTGAGGCCCTGTTTCAAAATAAAGAATAAAAAAAAATAGGGCTGGGGGTGTAGCTCGGAGGTAGAATGCCTCTGGATTCAATCCCCGGTACCACACACACACACAAAAATTAAATAAGTTATGTGTTGATTTCCCCAATAAATGTCTCGGTCATTTTGTGTATGATCTATTATTACCATACAGTAAACTCAAGTTGACAAATGTTCCAGTCAGCATTTTTGCAGCCATAATCTAAAGACCTGACCACATAACTTAGAGGAAAGAAGATTTATTTTCTTACAATTTCAGGTTCAGTCCATGTGAGGCCAGGGACTGCCGATCTCAGGGCATGGCAGTAGGAAGCGGAAAGCAGAGAGAGGAGGAGCACATGGACTGTGCTCACATCATGGAGGATGGAAACAAGAGAGCGAGGGGGGGGGGAAGAGGAACCATTTATATAACACCCAAGGCTTCACCCCCAGGGACCACCTCTTCCAGCCACACCCTACCAGCCTGGCCTACCAGGTACCATCCGGGTAAATCCCTTACAATGGATTTATCTGCTTCTGGGATTTTAGCCCTCATGACTCAATTACATCAACTCCAAACATTAATAAATGAGCTCTTTAGGAGACATTTTATATCTAACTATAATAGTAAACATCACCCAAATGCTAAGTTTTTAATCAGTTTTTTAAATCTCTCACTTTTAAATACAAACAAATAAATCCAACTTTACCAAATATCAAGAAAATCCTCAAAAATGAAAGATAATAACTAAAAAAAGAGAAAAGAAAATTGGAAGAAAAAGAGAATATATAAGGTTTTTAAAAGAATAAGTATCTCTTGGAATTAAAAAAAAAGTAAGAAGAGCAATGATAAACTTATAGAAGACTTGGAGGATGAATTTGAGGAAATAATCCAGGAGGTAGAGAAAAACAAAGAGATGAATAATAGGAGAGAAAATGCAGAAAAATTAGAGGACCACTCTAGAATATACAATATTTGAACATAGGTGTTCCAAAAAGGGAGGAGAAAGAGTGGCAAGGGGGAAATTATCCATAAAATACCCTAAGAATGTTTCCAGAACTGACAGGCATAAATTTAAGGTGTGAAAGGTCATCTAGCTCTCAGAAAATTCAGGGAAAAAAGATCCATACCAACAAATTTTCAGTGACATTTCAGGCCAGGAAGCTTTTGGAGTGAACTGCACCAGGAACATAGAAATGAGTCAGTGATTAGAATGGCTTTGGCCTCGTGACAGCAATGGCAAAAGGTAAGATTCAATACTAAATGAAAATGATTTCAATCTACAACTTTATACCCAGCCAAACAATCATTTGTGAGAATAGAAGAGGGACATTTTTATCCATGCAGAGCTTTAAAACATTTACTTACATAAAGGTTTTTAGGAAGTTCTTTTTTTTTTCAGTACTGGGGATTGAACCGAGGGGCATTCTACCTCCGAGCTACACCCCCAGCCCTATTTTTTATTCTTTATTTTGAAACAGAGTCTCACTAAGTTGCGGTGGGCCTCACTAAGTAGCTGAGGCTGGCTGTGAACCTGGATCCTCTGGTCTCAGCCTCCCAAGTACTGGGATTACAAGAGTGCGCCACCACGTCCGGCTTTGGAAGTTCTTAGAGAATGTCCTTACCACAATGAAGGACTAAGTAGGGTAGAGGAAGTCATGAGAAAAACCCACTGGAGGTGAGCTGGAAAGGGGGTCTCCAGGACAGTAGCGAGAGGACATCCCAGAATGACAGTGGCATAGCCATCAGAAAAGGTAACTAGTTCAGTGTAAACATATCAGAGCCTTCAAAAGGGACTTTATGAAGATGAAACTGATGGCCTCGTTGGTGTGAAGGAACATACGAATGGGTGAACCAGATGACCAGGAGAGAATTGAGCTTGGATTTATATAAAAAAAAAGATAACAAAGTGATGACAGTTCCAAAGAAAACAAAAAGCTGCACAGGAAAGTAACTGTAGTCACAATTTATTACATGACTCAGCTCTGAATAACATACTTAGTCATAATAATAGAACCACTTAATATTGATCTAACTATATTTGAAGGATGGGAGGCTGGTATGCAAGGAAGAAGCAGCGGGAAAAGGAGATAAGTTTTCATTTTTATAGTGGAAAATCAATAGATAATACTTGTTTCAGTCATGGTCAGGGGAATAGAGTCACTGAGGGTTATGGATGAGAAATTTGTTATAGGAATCAGATCTTGCACAGTTGTGAGAGGAGCCAAGGAAGTTCTGGAAAGGGAAGGAGAGGATCAGAAGAGTCACTGATATGTCTGAGAACCAAGAATGTGCAGCCACCATAGTGTGAAAGCAACAGAGGAATTTATGGAAGGCTGTTGACTCTACACTACAGTCTGTAGTGGCAGGCCTGGGGTCTCTGTGGGTCAGCAGGACCATCGGGAAGAAGAGCTGGATGTATAGCACAGGCCAGAGTTTAAGCTGCTCCCTTTGTGAACCTCTGCTTCTGTCCTTCATTGACTCTTACTGTGAAAGACTTTCAGAAAATCGTAACCACTGTTCTGTTTTGTTCCTTCTCCCCCAAATCTCATGTAAATTCCTCTTTTAGCCAGCTTTAACTAAAAAATCATCCCACAACAAGAGATTTGGGAAATACAGTTTCCAATTTAACCCAGATGACATAGTACAAACCCCAACAGTCCATCTTTGGATATCTGGGATCTAATACACACCTGGTTAACCACATTTAATTGCCAAATAAAGACAAAAGCAAATGTGTGCACCTACACAACATGGAGCACCTATCTACACAAAAACATATTGACCATCTTCCCCAAAGAGGGTGCACAAAGTCTCACATGACCCTTTATTAATCTCGAGATAATATTCATTCCTTTAGCTGAGTTACACTATTTCATATCCTTTAGTTTAAATACCGAGATATAAGATTACATACAGTTAACATATGTTATGTGAGCTAGCAGAGGATAGGAGATAAAAATATTGATATTAATAGTTCTTGATATTAAACCAAGAAATAAATATTTATAAATAGTGTAGTGTGTGTTTTTGCAACTAGTAACTGGTAGTTGTAACTTGGGCAGCCAACTCTGTCTTAATTGATTTGTATAACAGAAACACTTTTGGTCTGGCTTACAAGTATAAATTGATCACCACAAGAGAGAG
Organism: Glis glis; assembly: GCA_004027185.1. Lineage (NCBI taxonomy): Eukaryota > Metazoa > Chordata > Mammalia > Rodentia > Gliridae > Glis > Glis glis. The sequence goes on from PVJS01024859.1 coordinate 7,613, forward strand.
TTGCAGCTCCTTAAGCAATCCCAGGGTTGAGCCAGTCCATATCCTCAGAGCTTTTTGCATGAAGAGATCAAGGCTCAGGAATGAGCACTCTTACTCTAAATCTTTCTTCAGGCTTTTCTCAACAAGACCTAGGGCCGTTTACTCAGATGACTGTATTTCTTCTGGGAAGGGAAAATTACCAGACTTTGGGGCACTACTGGTCACTGACTCTAAACTGACATTAAGTTCTTGACACCCAAAATGTCATTGCGGTCCACCAGAATAAAGGTTTATGAAGATTGGGTGATAATGGAATTTTGGCTTGGGTCTGCCTCCCAGTGGGCCTAGTTGATCCTCAAACCCACTGCATGGTTCTCCAGTTCAGCAACTAGAAGAACACCCATATTGGTTCTCTTATGTGTGTGTGTATGATCTTTTTAAAAATTTTTCATATTGTTTTAAGGTTAAAGTGGCCTAGAGATATTTAGGTAATATTGCAAGGCAAAATACATTGAAAATAGGTGAGTGAGGCCGGGCATTGTGGCGCACGCTTGCAATCCCAGTACTTGGGAGGCTGAGACCGGAGGATTCGGGTTCACAGCCAGCCTCAGCTACTTAGTGAGGCCCTCTGCAACTTAGTGAGACCCGGTTTCAAAATAAAGAATAAAAAAATAGGGCTGGGGGTATAGCTCAGAGGTAGAATGCCCCTGGGTTCAATCCCAAGTACCGCAAAAAAAAAAAAAGAAAAAAAGAAAGAAAATAGGCGAGAAAAACATGGCAAAGGGAAAATAAGAGTAAAAACATAAAATGGAGCAAGAAATGAAACTCATAAATAAATTGTCTGCCATAAACTCTTGCACACTTACTGATGGTGAGCCACACATTATCTCTTGGGCAGTAACACAATTCATTATAACCATAAGTTAAAGACAAACCAAATATTTAGGAGAGGTATACCTATTTGGATACTAGTACTGAAAAAAGTTCTGGGAGGCTGTTTCCTGCTTTTAGGGATTATCTCTTCTATTGTTTATCTCAATAAGCATAGCTAATTGAGTGTCCACAAACACAGTGAAAACAAACATTCTATTCATATTAATGAAAACGGAGCCTAATGCCTAACAAGTGGGAATCTTTGTGTATCTTTCTTTGAGTATCATAACACTTCTTCCCAGCAAACACATTCACACAAAAAATAATGGCAGTGACACATTTTACTTTAGTTCAATAAAGCTCAGGACATACAAGATTACGTAAGGGAAATAACTGTAAAACATCAGGTCAAACTTGAGTTTCTCTGTTAAGCTGCTCTGATTTGGACTTCCTTTGAAGTCAACAAAACTGTCTCCTGGATTTCTTCCACAGGATGGAGAGCAAATCAAGAAATAGGCCTTATCACATCAGTGTACAGAAGAGTTTTCAAGTGGCAGAACACAGTATTATTAACATTTGGAGGAGTCAAATATTTACACATTTTTCAAATGTTAAATAAGCGATTATGATATGATTTTTTAAACAATAAATTAGCTTAGATAAGGACTGGTCCATGACTTTGGTGAAGACCTTTCATATTAATTTAATTACTTCATGCAAAACATAATAAATGAACACATGCTATCATATGCAACTAGCAAAATAGACATTCGGTTTATATTTAAAAGGATAAAATTATACGGTCAATATTGTCATAATGGCAAAAAATCCACAATAATTGGTTCCAATGAAATTAAAGGATAAGTTCTAGCCTGGAAGAATGTATATATAACATCAACAAATAACAATGAATAAGAAGATTGTGGGAAACATTAAATCTGAGATTATGAATATCTGATAACATAAAAGATAAGAGGACTCTAAATCAATTAGCTAATGAAAACAAGAATCAGTTCCAAAATCAACCAAATCTGTGAACATAAATAAAGATTCAGAAAAATTTAAATCTATTCTACTCTAGCCCCCATTGTCCAGTCATGAAATCATTAACATTCTATGATTTCTCATATTGAAAATATATATTATCAAACTCCAAAATAAAAATTTAAAGAGAATGGCATGGAAAGAGCTTTTTCAAGTGTGACCTTTATGAAGCTATAAAAGATTGGCAAATTTCACTACATAAAAATACTTTAAAATTTTCTGTATCTTAATATACATGAAAAACAAACTAAAAGATGAATGATATAGTTGGAAAAATATTTGCAACTCAAATCACACAAAGTAATATATTGATATATTCATATTCCACAAAGCAAAAATAAATGACGAGGAACACAATAGAAAAAGCAGTAGATGATTTCTTCAGAGAATTCATGGAAAAGGCAAGATAAAATATTAAAGGCACATATCATTTCACTTAAGAGGAAAAATACAAATTGAAAGTTAGCTGAAAAAATACAAAGAGAACCATTTTACCCACAAGTATTGAAAATCAAAAAAGTGTTGGCTGGTATATAGGGAAATAAGCATTTTCACACATTGTAATATGATAGAACCTCTGAGGAAGGCAATTTGAAGGAAACACACAATACACAATACACACATATATGTAACTCTTTGTCCCAACTATTCTACTTTTAAGGATTTATAATACAAAGGTAAAATAACCCATGAGAAAATTAATTGAAGCTTCGCTTATAGCAGGAAAAAAATGAAAAAAATCTATTAGTAGAGAACTGGCTCAATATAGCCTTACAATGAGAAGATGTATGGTTATAAAAAACATGAATGTTCTCTATGAACTGATGTTGAGTGAACTTCAAAATACAATAAAAACAAGATGTAAATTACCGAATATAGTGTTTAACTAATACTGCTGCATAAAAGAGAAAGAATACATTATATGTGGATGTATGCATACATGTGCACCTATATATTTCACATACATATTTGCTTGATAAGCACAAAATATCTCTGGAAATCTACTCAAAACTTGGACAGTTATACAAGAATAACCCATTGTCTCTAGGGAGAACTGACTGCTTGGAGAGAGAAGCAGGAGAGCCTTTTCTGTGTGTGCCCTTTTGTAAGGATTAGATTTTAAAGTATCTGAATGAATTACAACTAAAAAAAACCCCACAAAAATTGCCTCCCATTTGTAACATCTTTCCCCACTTCTGCCCTCAATTAACCTTCTCTATAACCAATGAGTGGTATGGAGTCTCCATCATTAGTACTCTTCTCTGTAAACAGACACTGGGCACATGTCTATTTACAACACTAGCTTAATGAAACCACCGTATAACTCAGTTTGCAGAAAAAGTACATTCAGTCTCCAAAATGGAGATCTGTGAGTTGTGAGCCTTGACAGCAACACAGAGTTTAGAAATGAAAGGAAGCAGAGATATGGGATTAAAGTTAATGATAGTTTAGAATCCACTGGGGTTGTATTTTTTAGTAGCAAGAACATTCTTGGGTACTTGAAATCAAGGAAAAATATTTAGTGAATGGGCAAAAAACAAAAGAATAAACCACCCCACATGATTAACAATTAGGTTAGCGATTAAGTGTAAGACTTAAAATACCCTAAGAACTAAGCATGATAGATTTTTGAGGTTCAGTGGTATTCTATAGAAAGCAAAGAGTGACCAGAAGGGAGCATAAGAATTAAGAATCTTCTTTTCTTCCAGAGCTTTTTGTTGTCTTATCAAAGACATTAGCCCATTTTCCACAGAAGTGGTGATGCTCCAATTCTTTTCTATGAACTAAATCTAGAGGTTCAGTAAACTGAAAAGTTTCTGGTTTAAAAAATGCCAATCGTGCAACCCTGAGGACCAAAATTAAGGAAAATTATCTTTGGAAGGATAGGTTGAAAGTGGTCTGTAAATTTAACACGGATGAGAGTAGCTTTCTTCTTTCTCCATAGAGAACCTGGCACTGATGAGTCCGTCCTCACACTGGTCAGACGGATCCCACAGCAAATGTTCTCTATGGAAAATTGAGTGTGACCCAGAGCATGGTAGAGATGGAAGTGACCCTGGCTTAACTTCCTCAAAAGTACTGCCAAGGACACTGAGATGCAGAGCGTTGCCCAAAGCGATCCAAGTGGTAAATGGTAGAGCTAGTTCTGCTTGGGGTTGTGCTTATTTTTGCCTTTAAATATTCTTTTATTTTTTTTGCGGTACTGGGGTTGGAACCCAGGGGCATTCTACCTCCGAGCTACACCCCCAGCCCTATTTTTTATTATTTTGAAACAGGTCTCACTAAGTTGCGGAGGGCCTCACTAAGTAGCTGAGGCTGGTCGCGAACCCAGATCCTCCGGTCTCAGCCTCCCAAGTACTGGGATTACAAGCGTGCGCCAACACACCCGGCTTTGCCTTTAAATATTCTAAAGGACACCAATAGCCATCATTCTTGAGTTGGTCTCAAAGCTATACAGGACTATGGGGAGCTTATTTAGAGAACCCCTTTTTTCTCTCATGGATTTCTTTTCTCTCTCACTCTCTTTTTGTGGGGCTGGGAATGGAGCCCAGGGCCTTGTGCATGCTAGGCAATCTCCTATGGATTTTGCTTCTGTAGAAATGAAATACGTTTGCTGTGTACATGTGAGTATGTTGAGGAGAAAGTGGTTCTTATAATGCTGGAGAGATACTCAGTGGAGCATCAAGTCATTATGTCAAATGCTGGGCCATTCCCTAGGCTGAAATGTTTCCAATTGCTCCCAAATTCTGTGATAAAAATCAAGGACTTAGCCAAGAAACAGATTCACTGTTTCTGTAGTGTGTTTTGTCAACTGTATTTGTGCCCTGTGGGCCAGGGTTAGATTTTCTTATCTACAAAATGGGACCAAAGACCTCAACTCAGATTCAGCTGGGTGTTCTCAGGCATGCATAAAGGAATAACATTGAAATTTCTGGCACATAAATATTGCTATGCAATAGTGATGTCTGTAAAACAGCTATGGATGGGCAAGCAATAATAGAATAGCTAGTAGACACGACTCTTAATATTCTTATTGTTTCTATATGTTTGTCAGCTCAAATTGCTGAGCATCCTTTGACACTGAAGCAATGGAAAAAGAAATTTAAATGAAATGCAACCATGATAATGTAGTAACTGTGAGTATGTCCATAGAGACATTCATATTGCCATGTTTAGTAGTATAAATTTCTGTCTTTTGCCTAAGAGGTAAACACATTCTTTCCTCTAGTAGTGAGTGCAAGACAAAAGATTTCACCAGAATAAAATAGGGTAGCATTGAGTATTTTTAATGGAACACTTGTTAAGTAGAGTATTCCCTCAAACCCAAAGCACCTAAAGTTTTTTTCAGGAGACTTTGGGAGTGGGAGAAGAGAGGATTATGAATAAGACATACTTCAGTGGAAAGCAAACATAAAAGAATCAAGGTCCCAAGCCGGGCATGGTGGTGCAGGCTTGTAATCCCAGTACTCAGGAGGATGAGACAGGAGGAGCACAGGTTCGAGGACAGCCTCAGCAAGTTGTGAGACTCATCAACCTACAAGAACCTGTTTCAAAATAAAAAGTAAATAGGACTGAGGGTGATCTCGAAGGTAGAATGCCTCTGGGTTCACTCCGTAGTAACACACACACACACACACACACACACACCACACCACACACAAAGAATCACGGTCTCAATTTTTTGAGTACTGCAGACATGGTATCATGGATTTTTATGAGTTTTCCTGGAGGAGAAACAAAGTCAGAAATAACAGTTCCGAGGTAAGCTCCCTAAGCTGTGTGCCCGTTCTGATTTCAGCCTGGCTCTCAGATCAGCTGAGATCTTCCTATAAAACAAATCCAAAACGTAAATTTAAAATAGGGGAGGTGTGGCTTTTTGCGTAATAGGGCTCAAGTTTAAATTCTGCACGTCAATAGCCAAGGTCTCCACCCAGAGCTTGGAAAGGGAGGTCTAGAAGACAACGTCAGTCTGTCCTCTGGATGCCCCCCCCCCAGCAGGAAGGTTGGCGCTGAGGTGGGAAGCGACTTCAGTGAGCCAGAGAGGACGAGTTGGGCGTGAACAGAGGGGCTCTGGGGCCCACAAGGTCAAGGGGCGCCCCGCGACCCGAGCTACTGTGCAATTCAGCCATCCCCTCGTGGAAAACCCGGCGAGGGTTTCTCCTGGAGCTAGGCTTGCTGTAGGCTGTCAGCTCTCTTTAGGACCTCAGGGAAACCCGACAGCTTCTGGCTTTAGGACCCAGGAACTCTGAGGCAGCCTGGATTTAGATGCCTTGGACCACAGCACCACCTACTTATAGAAGCATCCGAGCCTTAGCCAGCCAGCATCTCCACTGGAAAGTGCGCTCGCCACTTCCTTCAGCCTCCCGGGAGCGTTCGGTCTCCCACAGCGCGGACAGGGAGAAACCTTAGCTGGGAAGTGGCCGTGGAGAGAGCCCGGGAAGCAGCACCCTGGGACAGGGACCCCGACAGCGAGAGCGCCCGTAGCCGGGGATCGCACTCGCCGGCGAGACGCAGCATCCCCGAGGCTGCAGACGCGCCAGCCCCGCCGCGCTCCTGCCAGGCGCCGCCGTTGCAGAGGACCCCAGGCGCACGCCGACCCTGCGGGGGCGGCCGGAATCCCAGAGCTGCCTGCAACTCCCGGCGGGTGTCCGAAAACTTTTCCCGAGCCCACGTGCTCCGTTTCCTTGCCCAGGATGGAGCGCCGCGCCTAGACACGCCGCGCAGCCCGAGACTTACGTGCGCACGGTAGGCGACCCACACCTTGCAGCCGCAGCGTTGGGTACCCCACCGTCGCGCCCAAAGGGCCCAAGAGCGCTCCATAAACCCTGAGCGCTGGGCACCTTCGGAGCGCTTCCCCTTCCCCGGAGCGCCCTTTTCCCCGGGTGGGAGCCCGTGGCTCGGCAGAGGTTGCTAATTCACTGATTGTAATCACCTTCCTCGCCAAGTCGCCTGCAGCTGTACGCTCGGCAATAAGCGGCTCCGCGGCTCTGCCAGGCATTGGGCTCGCTTCCTCCTTCCCTCGTTCTTTAAATTGCGACGCGCGAAGGCGCAGCTGCCGGTCCCGGGTACTCTCTGTCTCCCACCCACCCAGTCTCTCGCTCCTCGTCTCTCAGGTTCGCCGCGGACGGAGAGATGCTGACTGCGCCGAACTGACCATTTCAGCCCCGGGGCCAGTGGCCGCTCCCCTCCGAGTCGTCCCCAGCTGCGCGGCCGGCGCGGTCTCCTTGGATGAGCCCTGCAGTTCCCCGGCTTTGAGAGGCGTCTCTGCCCCGTCCGACCGTCCAGATGCAGTTTCGCCTCTTCTCCTTTGCCCTCATCATTCTGAACTGTATGGATTACAGCCACTGCCAAGGCAATCGATGGAGACGCAGTAAGCGAGGTGGGTCTCTCTCTGCTCAAGGTGCGTGGGGTCCCGGGCTCCCTAGGAGGGTGGGGGTGTCCCGGCGCTCACGCCAGGCTTCGGGGGCTCAGGTGGGCAGGAGCGTGCCCTCCACTCCCCCAGCTCTGAAGGCTACCGCCCCCCACTTTCGGGGCCTCGGAGCTCCGCAGAGCGCCCCGTCTGCAAGGTCCCCAGCTGGCGCGGTGCGCGGGCGCTAGACGCGCAGGGAGCCCAGTGAGCCTGGCGTCTCTGAAGCGCTCAGGGCGAAGTGGTGCGGTCCGCCTCCCATTTCGCAGCCGCGCCTCTGCTCTTGAACTCTTCCTTGGTTGGGTCTCATTTCTTAGTTGAATGGTCGCATCCATTTTTCTTGTTCTTCTCCTTTTGTCCTCGAATCCATCTTTCCTGAAATCCATTTATCTCTATCTTCCTCATCCACGTGCGCCCTGAATCCTGGCCCCAGATTGCTTTGGACACTGCCTAACATTGTGTGTGTGTGTGTGTGTGTGTGTGTGTGTGTGTGTGTTTGGGAGCTGGGGAAGAATACCAAGTTGAGCGGGAGAACCTGCGTTTCCAGGAAAAAGGCCACATTGACCTCTTTTTCGGGAATCTGAGCCGAGATGGGAACTTTCTGAGTTGAGCAGCAACTCCCGCGCCCTGGCTTTCTGGGGAGCGTGTGCCTGCAGCGCGATGGTTCTTTAAAATAGGCTCTGCCGCTTCTCCCTTCGCGTTCCTCAAAAGCAGCAATTTAGGAGAAGGGTTTTTGTGCTCAATGAAATTCACTTGCGGCTTTATAACCGCTCGCTTCCTCTCTCTCATCTGTGTGCGCATGGGGGAAAGCGGATAGAAGCCTCTAGAAAAGGTTCAGAGAACTAGCTTTCCTGCAAATTTAGTGCACACGTATTTCAGTCTTCCAGCACCGCTGGGCCTGCAGCTAATCCAGCTGCATTTTAGGGGACGCAGCTAGACGCAATTAAGTCCTAAACATAAACCACCCCACACAGGCATACCCCTTGAATTACCAGCGCAGGGAACATGCGTAGAAACCCCTCGCGGGCACCTGGGGCGGGGGCTATTTGTCTTCCTTCAGCAGTTCGGACTTTTGCGCAGTTAGAACTTGTCAAGAGGTTCCTAGATCTTGATCCCCCCCCCATATAAACGTCTCCACCTGTGATGTGATTTGTTTATATATGATTTCATGGAATCTCCGGCCCTGCGTCTAGATTTTGGAGAGCACTTTTCGAATCTTATTTTTTGATGGCTTTTTAGAAGTGTCATTAAGTTGTTCTCATCCTTGGGCAGAGCTAGAGGCCGGGCCACCCCGGGACAGAGCCCCATAGGACTGATGGCACACGACTTCAGAATCCTCTGCTCTCCATTGTCGATGTGCATCTGAGGATATTACAAAGCATACACACCCTCTCCTACATCTCTGTCTCTTTCATTTCTTTCTTTTGGAAAATGCCTATTTTTTAAAGAAATGATCTCACCTGAAGATACCAGGTAGAAATTTATTCCTACAGGTCAGGAGAGTTTGATTGATATTTGTCTTTGCAAAGTCCCTCTCCACTTCCCCTCTCCCATCCTTTCTCCACTTCAATTTTCTTTCGAGGTATTATTTGGCAGAGCTGGCAATTTTTTTATTATACTGTGGTCAAAGTGTTTAGAGAGGTCCTCCTCCCCCTTTAAAAGCTGAAGTCTATTTAGTTGAAAAAACTAAAGCGCTTAAAGTTTGCAAAGCATGGGAATATCAAAAGCCCTTTGGCGGATTCTTGTTTATTAGATGACCTGCTAATTTAGTGATGGCTTTCTGATCCATGCCGCCTGTCTCATTGTGGTTGAGTGGGGAAAAATCCAGCCCACTGTTTTAGTAGAACTTAAAGCAGAGATGCTGTTGGGTGGAGAATGACGTTACAGCACTCCTGCGGCCAGAAGGGATACTGCACACATTTTTCCGCCCTGCCTTCTCTAAGCTTCTGTCTGTGATTTTCTTCTTAGGTATCCGTGGCAGAACCTATTTATTTCAAAGCTCGCCTTACGAAAAAATCTCCTGTAAAATCACCATCCACACCCCCAAGCGCTGACATTTAGAAACTCGATTCTAAAGTGTGCAATAGTAACTTTTGCCAAACTGACCTTTCCATTTCATATAACTCAAATGTTTTCAAGAAATGAAAATTGGTAAAAAAATTGTAAAAAAAAATCTATCAAAGTTCCTGGGTTCTACCCCCCCACCCCCCACCTCCAACAGATGTCTCTTCCCAAATCCCAAGTTTCTGGCTAAAATAACTGCGGTCCTTAAAAGTGACCACACTATGTGTGCCAACAAAGGGTGTACTGTGTTTTTAATTAAAAGTGGAACTACTTAAAGGGCTGGCTAGACAGTGCAGGGTGATAGTAGCTTTTCTGCTTTGCAAGGAAGCTTAAGGACTGCATTGTGAGAGTATTGAAATGAATAGAGATCTAACTCAAGTCGTGTGAATTGTCCTCTTCACAAACTTAAGCTGGTTTTAATTGATCTCATGTCCACTGATTGATCCTACACCAATTGTTGTGCCTACCAAACAATTGGCTTGCCCAAAGGAGATTGATTTAAATGAGTTCCTTGGTGAATGCCTGACTCCTAGCCCAATCATGTCAGGAGTGCTGGTTGACATGCTAGAGCCTATTGTGGCACCAACATTTCCCTTCCCTCTTTGTTTTGCATAGTGGCAGTTAAATATTACTTTCTAGGAAGAAAAGAGATTACTGCTTTGTAGAAAAGGTGTTGTAGCTTAGATCAGTTGTTTTCTTGGCTTTGTGCTCCTATGTAGGCGGCAGTGGTACCAGGATTGGTTAGGCTTACCCCTGGGACCTGATTTTTTTTTTCTTTTTCTCTTCCATATTCCATCTGCAAATAATCAAACCTTCACTGTGGCACATTCTCAGAACTCCTTTGGCATTATGTTTAGTCTGCTCTATGATCTCAGATGCTCCATAATATCATTTTCTTAATGAAATAAAATTCTTGGCAGAGATCAGATAATTTAGTCAGTTAAAATCAATTGCATCCAGTCTGGAATAGAGAGCAAATGTATCATTTAACTCTATGTTTTATTTCAAAATATAACCAGAGGTTTGAGAAAATAGAATATCGGCCTTCTCTATAGACTTTTGGATAAAACCTCCTATGGGGGAGACCATCACGAACAATGACACACTAGTCACTGACTGCATTTTATTCCCCTTATTTTGAAGCAAAATCATAAAATAAAAATGCATCTGATAGTCACTAGTCGGGCCCAGCTGGAATAATTTTTATTAATTAGGCACAAACACAATACCAAGAATGAATATCTTTGTGGAAGGGAAACAAATACCAACATTTTGGAAAGCTGATTGATAACTCATGTTTCATCGTCGTGGTAACAGTGTTAAGATTTGTTGGTCCTTTCATCCCTCTTCTATACACGGTCATTAGTAGCTACTGCTAACCCCTACTATCTATATCTGTTTTCTTGGGACCTCTTATGATTTGTTTGTATAATAAATGGGTTTATTCGAGTGGTTTTTTTGAACGATTGTAAGTTGTATTTCAGGCTGAATTAGACAAATTAGAACTTTATGGTCCCTTGGAATTTCTTGAGCTTGGTGCATAATGATTTAATCTTACATATTTTCTCTTCTGTTGATTTGCCTAGTCATATTTTAACCAGGGACTTATGCAAACTTTTTGATAAAACTCTGGAAGCAACAGGGCTTCCAGACCTAAAACTCCTGTTTCTGTGGTCTGATGGTAGGGGGCGTGGTGTGGCAAGAGTTGCCTTCTGGAGTCTGTTCTGTACTGAAGCTTCAGCTTCGCCTTCCTCCTTAACATCTCATTTTCACAAAATTCCCTTTGACCTCTTACATGATAATGAAGTGTTTACCACAAAGAGTGTGGTGTGTTTCTGGCAACTGAGGTTGGGGGGAAAAAGGGACACTTTTTTTCTTAAACAATATAAAGCTATATTAATTTGTCTTTAAAAAATAATGAAGAGATTTGGAGATATTTGTTTTCCACAAGTACTTTTTAATAATAGTTTATTTTTCATGGTACACTTTCAAAATACAAAGTGGCACCTGGAACATATTAACCTACACTTAAATGAAAAAGCTTCAAAATACATTTTGCATGCATGCTTTTTAAAGTTCCAAAGTATTTCAGAAAAGCTGATGTGATGTTTAACTTTGCAACATAAACATGTTTATTTTTCTTTTTTTCTCTCTTTTCTTAATTGGCTGCTTTTGCTTCCAGCACAATTGCACAAGTTTTTTTCTGGCCAGTGTCTTTCCATTACATGGAGGTCAGAAAGCTGCTGCGTTCAAACCAGCATCTTATTTTGCCACCGAAATTTGGAAGCAATTCAGAATAGGTGATGTTCAGCCTTCCATTTAATTCTGGCTTGCTTTATCCGCTCTTAAAATCAAGCCCGAGTAGAATCCAATATTCGCAGCAATCACAAGTTGGAAATGACACTTCTAATTCCTTAATGCAAAACCACCCTCCTGATTTATTCAGAAACTGGCCAGGTCGCGGATTATCCAGGCTACTTTTCATTTCTTTCCTTCCAATCGGCTGCCTTTAAATCTCCCTCCCCCCTCCTTCCCAGAAATAGGCACTCTTATCCATCTCAAGTTCAGAAAATAGATGACAAACAAAATCTATCGATGTCATGCTTGATAACCACTCTGCTAAAGGAGGCGATAAGCTTCTAATGGAAACAAAGTTTTGAATTTTCTGTATTTTTCAAAATGACATGAGCTTCGTTATTTTTTCCTTATCTACTACAAAGGATAGAATTGATGACTGGAGGAAGACTGTGTTGCTTGTGCATATTTGCAGGGTTTTTCCCCCCAGTGGGAATAAATATGGAACGTGCTAAAACTGAAATGTGCATGTAACGTGTTATTACATATAATAGGGACGGTGTATATACATACGTGTATATGCGTATATAGATGTGTGTGTAGAGAGGGCATTGGGGGGGAGGGAGGGCATGATGATGGAGATTTGGGTTTTCAGAACTAAAAAAATATTTTCATTCCTTTTTTCCCAGTCTTTCACATTTTTTTTTTTTTGTCTTTCTCCTAGGAGGAGAGGATGGCTAGGGAAGGGAAGAGACTGAGTAAGGTGCAAGTGTTTTTACTCTTTCCAAAGCCCACTTTCCACCTGTTCTTCTCTCCCCCAGGACCTTTCTCTCTGTTATGTTCTTTTATTTTTTTTCCCTTGGGGGTGGGTACTGGGAATTGAACCCAGGGGTATTCTGCCTCCAAGCTACACCCCCAGACCTTTTTTATTTTTTTATTTTGAAACCGGGTCTTGCTAAGTTGCTGAGGGTCTCACTGAGTTGCTGAGGCTCTCCTTGAACCTGTGATTCTCTTGTCTCAACCTCCCAAGTACTGGGATTACAGGGACAACACACCTGGCTGGTATGCTCTTTTTAAGAGTGCTGCCCTCTGGGACCCGACCTTCTCCCTCCCTCCTCACATAGCCTTGCGGTCTCATTCCCTGAACTTCCCTTTTCTCACTTGACAATCTTGTTGTATTCACTCCCTCTGCAGTCTGTTACAATCTGGCTTCCACCTCCATCCTTTTCCTGAAACGGTTTTCTTTTCTTTTTAAAAAAATTTTATTAGACTATTTTTTTGGAGCAGTTTGAGGTTCATAGCAAAATGAGCAGAAAGTGCAGAGATTCATAAGGAGGTTTCTTAATGGTCAGCCATACTCCACACTGGCCCGCTGTCCACTGCAGCCACATCATACATGCTGTTGCTGGTTCTGAGAGGTTTTATTGCTCCGTTCCCAGAGACATGCCATTCCTTTGGCTGGTGACACTGAGCTCTAGTTTTGCCTATTTCCTGTCCCGTTCTCTGCTTTGGTCCTTGTTCATAGTAGTATGTGGACAAGTACTTCACCTTTCTTCTTTTTCCTTGGGATTTATTTTTTAAAACCCACCCATTTCCTCAACTGTTATTTCCATGTAGAGTCTTCAATTGTCGCCTCAACTTTTTTTTAAAGCTTCAGATTATTTTACGATGGTGATTTCCCAATTACCGCTGGTGGATAGCTGTTTCATGCACACACGCCGGACACCTCATTTCCTCGGCCTTCTCCCAGCTGTGTGCCTCTGCTTGTGTTTCTTCTTTCTAGTCATGGGAATCCTGCTGCAGCCTTTGACTTTTCTTTTACATCTCTTATCAGTTCCTTGGAGCGTAAGCCTTACCAGATTAGAGAGTCTATCTCCAAAATGTTTGCATTCATCCCCTCTTTTCCATTCCCAAGGATATTTACTAGCTCAGGTTCTCACAGACGGACTCATCTCCCAGTAGCTCTGTCCCCCTCCCTCCATCCCTTTGAATGCTGGTACATGAAACTGTTCTTAACTAAAGATCTAAAGTCCTGTTTTTTCTCAGCTGATAGACCCTGGACTTCTAGGCCTTGATATTGACCTCAAAGTGCATGCCTGTCTCTTTCACATGACTGTCAATGTTCCCACCATCCAACCGCAGCCTGTTCCCAACCTTCCCCCACCCTGAAAGCCTTGTACCTGAAACTATACCAGATTACTTCATTTCATGTGGTTGAGCATGTTTGGTGCCCAGATAAAATGCCATTGCCTCTGGGAAGGCTTCCTGGGATTATCTGCCTTCCTATCTAAAGGCTGCATCAACATCCCCACATAGTTTCTTAGCTTTTTGTACTACTGTTAAAGGACTCTAGTTTTCCTCTTTTTCTGGTTCTTTTGCCACGTTTCATCAGATTTTGAGCTTTTCTAGAGCAAAATGATGGCATATTCATCTTTGCACTTCTCAAACTAGGTCGAGTAGGGTGTTTCCTGCACAAGTTGCAGTAAAACAAAAAGTAATTGGATATGAGACTTGTCCTTTTCCCTTACTACAATTTTGGTCACTTAATGAAAAATGTATATATATTTTTTTAAAAATTGACCTTCTTTGCACATAGTCGAAATTTCAATGCTTAACTGCTAGGTATAATTTCATTATTTACTGTTCTCCATCTTTACAGAAAAATAGAAAACATCGAAATCACATATTAATGAAAACATATGTCTCTTTTTTGTGATTGACTGATCTCGCTTAGCATAATGTTCTCCAGATCCTTCCATTTTCTTGCAAATGATGTTATTTTGTTCTTCTTTATTGTTGAGTAGAATTCCATTGTGTGTATTTCCCACAATTTTGTAATCCACTCATCTGTTGATGGATACCTAGGTTGGTTCCATAATTTGGCCACTGTGAATTGTGCTGCTACAAACATGGGTATGCATATATTACTATAGTTTTCTGGTTTCAATCCCTTTGGTATGATACCCAGTAGTGGCATAGCCAGATCATATGGTGGATCCATTCCCAGTTTTCTGAGGAATCTCCACACTGATCTCCATAGTGGTTGAACTGGTTTGCAATCCCACCAACAGTGTAGATGTGCAACTTAGGGAGTAGTGGGGACATACAAGGGACTCCGGTTGAGAATGGAGAACCCTCAGTGGGGTAATTTAAGTGGTACAAGGGAAGGGGAAGGGCAAGAAAGAAGTGAATCAGTGGTATTACTATCATAAACAATATGTACATGTGAAAATATACCAACATCATTCTCGGTACTTCATACGGGTGGGGGGAGGCAGGGAGGGACACTAAGAGCTGTGTGCATCTATGTTAACATCAAATAGATACTCATTGTGATGTGAGACTCCAATGCACCAATAAAAGCACGTTAAAAAAAGAAAACACCAAAGTCTAGAAGCATCCCTAGCTTAGCACTCATTCTAAAACCTCTTCTGATAATTTCAGATAATAACAGATTTATATTCCTAAACACTTTGCCCATATGAATGAATCATTTAGGGGAAATTAACCAAAGTGTTCTTTGCCTTAATGTCATGTATACTAATAGCTGGATAAGTTAGTGCAAACAAAATTTAATCTTTATTCTTATAGTTATGACTTTTGCATAAAATAGCTATGAGGACATATCTTTGAGAGACATAGATGTGTGTATATGCATATTAGGACCAGTTCTTCCATAGGTGTGAAGTAGCTAGATAGTTGTATGGTGCTTTCCAGAATACGAAAATTTCACCACCCAGGAGGTGGGGCCTGTTTGACTTGGAAGGAAGGTGAACAGTTTACTGAGATGTGTAGTTTTAAAAACTAATAGTTAAGAGGAAAAAAGCTAGAAATAGAAGCCAACTTTTCCAAATTCACTAGCTTTTCCTGTACTCAGTACACTTTCAATATAAAAATCTTAAAAAAATGAAATCATCTTTGAATCCATTCAGAAGTTCTTCAGACCAACATTTATTGAGTCTCAGAACTTCCTACAACTAATAATTATGCTAATAAAGTAACAAATTAAAGAACCGAAGGCTGAGGGGGTGGAGTAACCGAGTAACTGAGTAGCATGATGTCAATAAGTATGTTTTAGTAAAAAAAAATTGCTTAATTTTTTATGGCAAATTTTTGATCATTCTTGTATATGAATTATAGGAATCTTTTATTGCCGGTACTCCAAGAGTATGTGTGTGTGTGTGTGTGTGTGTGTGTGTGTACATTTTTGCATGTATTTGTACCCATATATGTGTTTATAGGGGTGTATATGTGTATTTTATGTGTGTATATATACCATAATATAACGAATAATTATCCTACAACTAATAATTATGCTAATAAAGTAACTGAAATTAAAAGAACTGAAGACTGAGGGAGTGAAATAACTGAGAGATGGGACAATAAGTATGTTTTAGTAAAAAATTGCTTAATTTTTATGCCAAATTTTTGATCATTCTTGTATACGAATTATAGGAATCTTTTGCTGGTACTCCAAGTGTGTGTGTGTGTGTGTATATACACATTTTTGCATGTATTTGTACCCATATGTGTTTACAGGGGTGTATATATGTATATTTTATATGTATATATATATATCATAATACAATCAGAATAATCAATAATGTCAAAGAAAACATATTAAATATTATTTTTACTGTAAAATGTAGAGCAACTAATTGCAGCTAGCTTTTCTCCTTATCTAATTTGAGAAAACCTTTATAATTTAAAGCCTTTCAATTTTCATCACCTGTGGAAGGATAAAAGGAGCACTTACTTATAAACCAAAGGTTGGGTTCAGAGGTAGGGTTAAGGTTTCTGTAAGCCTCCTGAAGTTAAAAGCAAAATCTTTTCTTTTGGGGAGAAGATCTAGAACTTTCCCTATAGTCTCAAAGTAGTCTAGGGTTTATCTCTTTCCTTCAACTGGCTGAGAAACCGATTCATCCAATAGCGAGAAGACTTTCTTAAGTAGTATGAGGTCAAGTAGCGACTTTAAATCGATACAGGTTTTGTTTTCTAACAGTTTGTTTTCCTTGTGTGGCTTTCCAGCCATGTTCCAGGTATGTACTTAACAACATGAGGCTGCGTTGGAAGTAGTGTCTCAGGATTTATTTCAGTAAATACTGAAAAAATTGTCCAGTAATCTCTTCCTCAAAGACAAGAGTTGTAAAATTCCCCTCTCCATCCCCCTAGAGTTTATAAAAGTGCAAAGTAATTTATGATATAAGGGGTTTCATTAAAAATTAGAACACATGAGGAGTTTTATCTCACTAACAAAGCAGTGAATATAATATAGAAATGGCTGATGTAATTTTCTCAGCTGATGTAACTTTTTCAGCTGATAAACTGCATCACGCTGCCAGCTCTCAGAGTCGTCAGAACCAGGGCTCGGCACTCTCCAGTTCTGGCCAGGTGGGCTTTTGCTAGATCCTCACTCCTATGTCAGCACAGTTGGGGATTTTTGCAGCATGATGGCTTTAGCCCTGCACTTAACCTTGATACAACCTGGCAACCAACCACCTCAGCAGTGAGAATGCAGGACGACAGAGGGCACACTCTGCACTCTTTCCCCTGTGCTGTGATCTCTGAGCTTCTGCACGTTTGTGCTTTGCTTTGGCTCCTTGGTTTGGGTGGCAAGCCTGATGGGCTTTCTCCATTGATACTGTGATGTCACTACTCAGAGGAGGAAATGAACGAGAAAAAGAGCTTTCAGCCTTCCCTAGCATTTTTGGGTTGGTCCCTAATCTCCTTTGACAAGACCTCACTAAAAGACAAGTTTAACCAGCCGGACAGTTTTAATACCAGTGAGACAGGCATTAAAGCTAGAGATTGTGTTAGTCTGCAGGTAGATTCCAGCATCTTCCCCCACTTTGAAAATGTCAGTATGTTTTAATATTAGTTAAATGTTTCCCCTGAAGTGCATGGCTAAATATTTCAGCAATTGGTAAAGTTTGGAGTTGCTCAGATGACTCTGAACTTTGCCAAATTCTCAGTTGGCAAAATGTTTGCCAAATTCTTTTTAATCTTTATGGAAAGACCCATTTCTTTCCATAGATATCTCATAATATAGTTTTTTGAGAGTGGTGAAAATTGTCTGATCTTATTTGAAAATCTAAACTTTTAATTTGCTTAGAAAAGGTTCACTTTCTCCATTGTGTAATAAAGTCTGACTTAGGGTTTAAAAATTCTCTGGTACCTCATTGTTCTTCCTTTCACATCCTGTGCTCCAATGCTTCAGTGCCTCTTTCTGGTGCTCGAAAGTTAGCATTGAAAGATTTGTGCTATATCTTCACTAGCCTGCACATTTAATATTGCCCTCTCTTTTTCTCTAAGACTTCAAAAGCTTATTTTGCTTTGCCCCTATGGTTCAGATGGCAGATCTACTCTCTCCCCAAAGTTTAATTGAATCATGGGGGGTTAATATAACCCTTTGGGGGTAGCCATGACATTTGTTGTTCTCAGCTATTCCACAGAAGAATCTGCCTTGAATGAGAAATGCCGACTGCCCTGTTCATTGGGAAGAATTGCTCCTAGAACTTCCAGGTTTCTATACTTAAGTAGACACGAAAATAAGGTAGTCCTGGTCTTGACTCATCTGGGTAGTTCCTTTAGGTGGAAGAACACTTTGTTAAAAAAAAAATCAGTGCTAAGTTTTGGCACTTCCTTATTGATGATTTTCTCGAGCCTCACTTTTTGTATGTTGTTGTTTAAGGGTCAGGTTTGTAGGGTATTTTGAGGGATTCTTGGGTATTAGTTCTGAGCTCTCCCAAGCAGAGATGAGGAAGTGGTAAAGAACAGCTATAGGTTGGGTGAATGGAATTAGAAAACTAGCTTAAATTTTTATTTTAATCTGGACACTTATCTAATGATTTTAGAGAAATTAGAGCTATTTTATTCATAGTTTTCTCCTACTGATGTAAGCTATTGTGTGGCTACCCTCCTTCCTCCAGGTTAGTATGGTAGAGAACCTTAGTCTACTGACTAATAATTTAAAAAAACCACTGGTGTCTAAGTGGACAGCTGTGTTCACTTAGAAGCATCTAGTGGGTTGAGGCTAGTGTGTTGAGTTGGGGAAGACTTTCGACCACTCCTGGTGGCTAATAAGTCATGTTGTGGCTGATGTGATTCTTGACTGAATCCTATCAATTATGAAGAAAACTTTAAATTACATATTCCTGAAAATTGATCTAGAGCTTGAAAACTACCAACTGAAGATTAATTGTATAGTGTTATGCCTTTAGTGCAATTTACTTGTTCCCTTATGCAGAAGTCAGGAGAATTAGTGCTTTGCAGTTACTGCGGGTGATCTCAATATGACATTGATTTGAAAGTGATTCAAGTGAATAATAACTGTTCTAAAGGCCTTGGCAGTCTTCTATACATTAAGCACTCAAGTTTCATTGAATTTAGAGAGAAAGGTTTGAAGAAATAGGAGAGGCCAGTCCTAGGGAAAGGAAGAACAGGGACACGATTACTCAAAGTCTTGGAGCCTGTCATGTGAGAAAAGGGCGTGATTTATTCTATTTTTGAAGATGTATCCTAAAGAAGATAAACGTTTATATTTAGAGTATTATCCATTAATAGAGGAGATACTTTCTTGATGTCCTTAATCTCTGATGTTGGTAAGTACCTTTTTCCAACACTGGAGAGCTTCGTATGAAGTGTTGTAATGCAGGTGACTGGGCTCAGGGTAGGGGGCCTCCAAGGACTGTGCACACCATACGAGCCACAGTGAGAACATCTGGAATGCACGTGGCATCTAATAGCTACTGACGTGTGAATTCTGTCAACAATTATTTGAATTCAAATTATGAGGCACTTGGCTTCCTAAACAGAGGACACTGAACAAAATTGATCATTTAGAGTCTGTGTCCCATGCCTCTAAATCATTGTTGTAAACTTCAGTAATAAGTCATACTATAGATATTGTCATTTTATCTGAATTCCTAAAAAGGAAAAGGCATATTTCTCAATTTTTATATGACCATGGTGTCAATTTGTAACAAAGTCTGATATTTCAATACAACTATAACCAACATGGATTGTGCCATACCAATATTTCTCTTTCTTTAATAAGATTACTAGACTATAAGATAAAGAAGTATTTGACAAAAATTATTAATAACTGGGGTCTATGAAAGCATAATAAGCTTAACCTTTTGGACAAAGAAGAGAACTGTAAGTGTATCCTGTTCTGTTACTTATTTTTTTTTTTTTGTGGTACCGGGGATTGAACGCAGGGGCGTTCTACCTCCGCGATACGCCCCCGACCCTATTTTTTATACTTTATTTTTGAAACCAGGTCTCACGAAGTTGCGGAGGTCCTCACTAAGGAGAGAGAGAGAGAGAAAGAGAGAGACAGGGAGAGAGAGCGCTGAGGCTGGCCGCGAACCCGGATCCTCCAGTCACTGCCTCCCAAAGTACTGGGATTACAAGCGTGCGCCACCACGCCCGGCTCCTGTTCTGTTACTTACTTGACTTACATTTGGCAGGATGGTGAGTGATGGATTGATTTCCTCTGTAGGAGTCCTCTGATAGTAGAGGTCCCTGCCTTAGTCTTGTATGGAGCAATATTTATTACTGATTTGGCTGAAGACAGATGGTATGCCAACCAGACTTTTGTATAATATGAAGTTGAGCAGGGCATTTAAATCATTGGCTGGTTACAAAAGAGGTCTCAATGGCTGGGAATAACAGGATGAATTTACTAATGAAATCTTAACCATAAACATGCAGACTTTACTTACTAAGATTAAAGAGGCAACTGTGGAAGATAGGATGTTGGAGACCATGGGTTTCCATTAAATTTTCACTCATCTTAAGATTATGATGTGATATAGTTATAAAAAGAATTGGCTCTACTAAAAGAAATACTTATCTGGGTTCAAGAAGAAAGCAGAGCTGGGTGTGGTGGAACACGCCTGTAATCCCAGTACTTGGGAGGCTCAAGGACAGCCTCAGCAACTGAGTGAGACTTTCAGCAACCTAGCAAGACCCTGTTTCAAAAGCCAAAAATAGGGTTGGGAATACAGCTCAGGTAGAGTACACTTGGGTTCAATCCCCAGTCTCTCTCT